>MU681859.1:13617-104209 GCA_026770625.1 Nicotiana glauca | reverse complement strand
GGGGGGGGGGGGGGGGGGGTCCTCAATTGCGGCTGCAGCCTTCTTTTGTTTTAGGCCTTCTTCCCCTCTTTTAGACTCTAGGTTTAGGTCTTTTAGGTAGGGAAATGGGTTTGGGTATTGGGTCAGGTCGGGTCGACCCAGTTTGGGTTGGGTTGGGGGAAAACTTGGGCTTCTCAAATGTTTGTCCCAATTTGAATTTAAGACCAAACCTTTTCAATTCCCTCTCCTTTTTGTTGTTCTTTTCTTTCTTTAATTATTAAAAATCTAAACTAAATTCCTAAATCAATTTAAATTGTAAAATTAAGCTAAATTTCTAACTATAATGTTTATAAAATTAATTGATCCTAAATTTAAAGAGAAAACTTAACAATCCAAAATTAAAAGCTAAGAATGTAAAAATGAGTCATTTTTGTAATTTTTATTTTTAATAAAGCAATTAATTAATTATCTAATCCTAAAATATGAACACAAACTCTAAATTCATGGTTTTTTCGGTATTTTTTTTATTTTTAATGGAAATTAAATATTCACAAAATATGCCAAAAAAATGCAAATAATTAACAAAAATCCTACGAAAACTATATAAAATTGCAAAAATTGGGAAAAATTATTTTTTAATATTTATATGGGAGTAATTCATATAGGCAAAAATCACGTGCTCATAGTAAATAACTTATGTATTTAACTAAATTTGTATGATGTATTTAATGGCATCATTATTCTTAAATAACTGCTGTATTTTACTGTATTCAACTATATTTTAAAAGTTTTAAGTAATTGTAACTAACAGATGTATATCATTACTATGTATTTAATTGACTCATTAGTCTTGAATAACAATATGTATTTAAATGTATTTAGATAGATTTTAACATCACTCTATAGTTGTAAATAACATATGTATTTAACTGAATCTGTATGATGTATTTAGTGGCATCATTATTCTTAAATAACTGCTATATTTTACTATATTCGGATGTATTTTAATGTATTTAGATGTATTATTCTTGAATCTGGAACTGAGATTTTCATATTCAGATGTATTATTCTTGCACTAACACTATGTAATTAAATTTGTGTATAACATATTAACGTCATATTCTACTATCTGAGAAAGAAGGGAAAGTACAACCAAACAAAATAACTTCAAGTATACAACTGTTGATTGTATATTCAAGACAAGAATCGCATAAATCTTCGACAGGTATGCTGATACAGATAGTAATGCAAATGTAGCTAAAGAAGAGGATACATAAGGAGCTACAGATTTCTAGCTAATGTACCTTGGCATACTATTGATAATGTATTGATACCAATCAACTTGAAGGACAAACTACACTGGATATTGGCTGTTGTCTCTTTCAAGGAGAGATGTATCAAAGTGTATGACTCTTACAGATCTGCAGGTCATGATACCTATATAGCTTCTGAGATAGATAAGCTAGCTAAGCTTGTACCTCTATATCTATCAATTAGTGGCTTTTACAGAGATAGTCAAGGTATAGATTGGTCTACTTACTCAGAATACACTAACAAGTCACATACTGATCCCATTGAAGTTGTTTTCATATCGTATCTTCCTCAACAAAAAGCCGGGTGCATGACATCATTCTTGTATCATTTTAAGACTCTAATTGTATGAATTATTTTTAATTATTTAAATTAACATTTTTCAGGGATTATGGGGTGCATGTTGCAACATACACAGAGTTTCTGAGCACTCTTAGTGAGATTCCACAGACAACATTTGATTCTAATCTACTCCGTCAAAGATATGGTGCTCTCCTTTGGAATTATACTATACGAAAGATAGACGCTGATGCCATAAGTGATAATGAAGCACCCTCAAAGATTGCTAGGCAAATCACGGAGTCAGATTCAAAGTTACAGATAGTGTTAGAGTAGCTCTAGGTGAATGTAGTTTTGGAATGTTGTTTTAGGTGAGTACTATTTTTTAGAATATCTGTTTGACAAAAGATGATATTCAGTTAGAAAAACCAACGTTTTAATCACTTTATCAACAGTGTTCATGTATGACAATTGCATTTTTTCAATCTATGTTTTATTTTTTTGTTCATAAGTATTCATGTTTAATCTATAGTTTCTACTCATATGTATCTTACATAATATATTGTATTAAACATGGCGTATAAATGTGTATTAATATTCAGCCACTTGGATTATCAAAGTCATTGAAAATTAGTAACTGTATGCTTCAGGTTTATCAAAGTCAATTGTAAATGTTGCTGTAAATCTACCTTTGGCAACCGCAATTGTTGCTAATACATTGAATTATCAAAGTCAGCAACGGTATGCTTCAGGTTTTTACGTATGTACTCAACTTGATGTATTTATTTTACTTACGTAGGTTATATGTATTTATTGAAATTGTTATATTATATCTAAGTATATAGTTGTATTCCGATGTATTTTGTTTAGTTATGTATATACAACACATGCACTGTCTATAATAAATTGTCTAAGTATATGTTGAGAATGTTGTATTCGAATGTATTTAACACAATACTACAACTAAATGTATCCAACATCTTTCATGAAAGGCATTTCAAAATTTATCACTTCACAATGTCATCAGAAGTAATGACAAATCGTTGGAGCACTAATACATGTCAGAGTGTTAACTAAATCCTACGTGGAGCATTTCTACACATTCGTTTATTATGTCCTCCCTGCCCACATATGCTACATGAATGTTGATTTTCGGCTGCAGCAATTCACTGAAAGGTTTATCGCGCTTCTTCTTTGGCCTTCCAGGAGGTCTTTTTCATTTGGGTGGTAATACAACTTCCTCTGCAAAATGTGCTGGTATGTTCCAGTTATTTCTGTCCAATAGCGAGATCACAGGCACATCGTATGTCATTACAACAAAATTTGTTTTGTAATAGTTAGAGTAATAATCTTCTGGCATTAGAAACTTGCTCTTCAATACAGCCCAAGCATGTGGGCATGGTATTTAATCAACTTGGAATCTCCGATAAAGGTATTTTCTCTCTAACAGGACGGTGCAATGCCTCCCTCTATCGTTAGCCGTATGTAAGTATTCAGTCGATGGTACCACCTACATTTAAACATAAACCTATAAGTTTTTAGCACATACAAATGAATTTCTTTATGTATAATGTTGAATTATTTAGTTAAATACAACTAAAATGTGTGAATACAGAATAATACATCATATACATAGACTGGCAGACTATAAACTATAATTACGTCTTAGCTTATGAATACAATGACATACATCAAACATCTTCTTAATTTAGGTAGCTGAAAAGAAAATGCATCTAAATACATTTAAAAACATGTTATTATTCAAGACTAATGAGGCAATTAGATACATAGTACTGATATACATCCGTTGGTTACAATTACTGAGAAGTTTTAAAATACATCTGAATATAGTAAAGTACAATAGATATTTAAGAATAATGATGCCATTTAAAATAACATTATAAGGCTAATGCATGACAATACAACTGAATACGTCTATCTAAAAAATTTTGTATAAGTTATTTCAGAAAACAATTAAGCTATCTAAAGAAATAGCTTAATATATGATACAATGACATTAAAATGAAACTTACAGTCATGCGTGTATACATTGCCTCATTCAAAGTCAACATATCATGGTATTTTTTCCCAAGAGTTGTGTATGTCTCTGTAGCTTCTTTGTGGTTACTTCAATTCCAACGTCCAAACATCTTCCTAACCTTTTCGAGGAAGTCATATATTGTCAATTCCCTTGCTGACACTATTGTGGCATTGATTGACTCAGCAATATTTGTGTCATGATCCCAGTTCGTTCTTCGTGAACATGTCGTGATGGCACCTAGTCCCTACGACTAGGTAAGCCTAACAATGTGGAAAGAACAACATAACTTGCGGAATAATTAATTAGAACTGAACAACTAAAAGAAAATTGTATATAAATGTCACTCGACATATACAACCCAATAATGCGAAAATCTACAATATCACCCTAAAACTCGGAAACTCACGGGAACACAAGCTAAAAGAAGTACTGTAAATGCTCTAGTCTCCAGAATGTCTGCATCAAGGGTACGATAAAAGTCTACTACAGAAACAGTAAGAAAGGAGACTCTTCGGTCTGCGAATGTGGCAGACGTACCTCGAAGTCTCCGTATCTCTCTCTGCCTCAAGGATAGTGCGCCTGGGTGGAGGTACCTGGATCTGCACATCAAAATCATGCGCAGAAGGGGCATGAGTATACTATAGAGATACTCAGTAAGTGCCAAGCCTAGCCTCGGTTGGGTAGTGACGAGGAAGGACAGAGCCCTACCGAGAATAATAATAATAATAATAATAATAATAATAATAATAATAAAAATAAGTCTTGCAACAATATGAAATAAACAGTAATAATGGGTACAATTATGAAGTAAGACAGGTTATACGAGACAACAATTAACATTCAGAGAAGAAGATAACACAGAGTAAAACAACTCAATATCAATACCAACAATGGTGATCTCCCAAGATACCGTCCTGTAGTCCCTTTCATCAACTGTCCAAGGAGCTCCCGGGATACCGTCCCGTAGCCCATCATATGAGAATATTCCGAAGGATCTCCCAAGATACCGTTCCGTAGTCCAACTATCAATGTGAAGGGGGGATCTATCGGGAATCTAACCCGCAGTCCCAAAGTAAATGTGCAGGGGGATCTACCGGGAATCTAACTCGTGGTCCCAAAGTAAATGTGCAGCGGGATCTACCGGGAATCTAACCCGTAGTCCCAAAGTAAACAAGCAAGAGGGAGGGGGGGCTACTGGAATCCCATATCCGTAGTCCCAATGTAAATACACAGTCACAACACAGAGATATTCAGAAATGAAGCTAAAAATATAACGCAACAGGTAGTTTTAGCCTAACATGCTTTACATAATGCAAACAAACAACTTGAGCAAATAGGCAATTTAGAACAACTAAGCATGCTTTTGTAGCTAACACAATCTATAAATTTCAAATAAAAATACAGCAGATAAGACAGAAACTCAGTCTAAATATTTAAAGTAAGACCGGATTTTCAACAATTAGCTCAAGTACGCGCTCATCACCTCACGTACCAGGCATTCCATTACCAAATATCATATCCTAAGGGGAAAGGTCCCCCACACAAGGTTAGACAAACCACTTACCTCAAACCGGCTCCAAAATCAACTCGAAAACACACTTTTGCCATGAGTATCCGACTCCAAATGACCCAAATCTATTCAATTCAATTACATTTTATAAATAACATCTCAAGCAACTGATTCTACTATTTAATTTAAAGCTTAGATGCAAATTTAGGTAAAATGACCAAAACACCCTTCAGGCCAATGTCTCGAAATCGGATAAAATTTATATTTTCAGAACCCTCGTACTCCCATGAGTCTATACATAACAAGAACACTGAATCGGAGTCCAAATGACCCCTCAAATCCTCAATTAAAGGTCTAAGAACTTTTCCCCTAATTTCTACCAAAATTTCAAAAATAAAGGATGAAATTAACTGATTAATGGAATATAACTAGAAAGGATTAAAGAAACGTTACCCAATGATCTCCTCTTCAAAATCCTCTCAAAATCGCCCTCTCTCGGTCTCCAATTTGATTTTCCAACTTTTGAAACTAAACCCTCGAATTTCATACTCCAGTGATTTTCGCTTCTGCGGTCAAGGGACCGCATCTGCGAAATTTATACCGCTTCTGTGGTTTTAAATAATCAGCCCAGGGGTCGCATCTGCGGTGATAACCTCGCAGGTGCGAAACCGTATCTGCGGTAAAACTTTCGCACTTGCGGAAATCTGAGGGAGCACCAACGTCCGCTCCTGCGATGGCCAGGCCGCTTCTGCGGCTCCGCACCTGCGGAACCCAAACCGCAAGTGCGGTTATGACATGTACCAGAAAACTTCAGCAGCCCTTCAACTCCAAAAACCCTCCGTCGATAATCCGAAATCATCCCGAGGCCCCCGGAACCTCAACCTAACCTACAGACACATCCCATAACATCATTCAAACTTGTACCAATCCTTAAACCACCTAAAACATCGTCGGAAACTCGATTGAATCAAGGATTTGAGCCTAAGAACTTCAAATTCTATCAAAACACGCTTTTGATCAAAAACCTAACCAAACCTCATCCGAATGAACTAAAAGTTTACACACGCACCCCAAATGACATGACGGAGCTACTGCAACTTTCAAAATTCCATTCTGACCCTCGGATCAAAGTCTCACTATCGGACCAGAAACTTCAAAAACTCAAACTTCGGCATTTCAAGCCTAAATCAGCTACGGAACTCCAAAACACATTCCGAACACACTCCCAAACCCGAAATCATCTAACGGAGCTAACGGAACTGTCAGATTTCCATTCCGAGTCCGTTTTTACTCTGTTTCGACTACGGACAACTTTCCAATACTTAAGCTTTCATTTAGGGACTAAGTGTCCCAAAACTCTCCGAAACTCAAAACCAAACATCTTGGCAATTCAAATTAGCATAAATAGACTTGGGGAAAGCAGTTAATAGGGGATCAGGGCATTAATTCTTAAGACGACTGGCCGGGTCGTCACATCTTCCTACACTTAAACATTCGTTTGTCTTCGAGCGAGCATACAGACATATCTGAAGTAGTGAAAGTATGAGGGTAACTGCAGTGTATATCCTGCTCGATCTCCCAGGTCGCCTCCTCGGCCGGCTGACCTTGCCACTGAACCTTAACTGAAGCAATGTTCTTTGACCTCAACTTTCTGATCTGCATGTCCAATATAGCCACTGGCTCCTCAACATAGGATAGATCCTGGTCCAACTGGACTGAACTGAAGTCTAACACATGCGACGGGTCACCGTGACACCTTCAGAGCATCGAAACATGAAATACCGAATGAACCCCGACCAAGCTGGGAGGTAAGGCAAGCTCATAAGCAACCTCCCCAACTCGCCTCAAAATCTCAAAAGGGATAATAAACCTCGGACTCAGCTTCCCTTTCATTCCAAACCTCATGACGCCTTTCATAGGCGAAACCCGAAGTAGAACCCGCTCACCAACCATATACAAAACATCATGAACCTTTCTGTCCGCGTAGCTCTTATGTATGGACTAGGCTGTACGGAGTCTATCCCGAATCATCTTAACCTTCTCCAATGCGTCCTGAACTAACTCTGTGCCCAATAGCCTGGCTTCACCCGGCTCAAACCAACCCACCGGAGATCTACACCTCCTACCATATAAAGGCTCATACGGCGCCATCTGAATGCTGGAATGATAACTGTTGTTGTAAGCAAACTCCACCAATGGCAAGAGCTGATCCCAAGACCCTCCAAACTCAATCTCACACACACGGAGCATATCATTAAGAATTTGAATTGTGCGCCTGCACTGTCCCTCCGGCTGGGGGTGAAATGGTTTGCTCAAATCCACCCAAGTACCTAGATCCTACTACACGGCTCTCTAAAACCACAATGTAAATTGAGTATCTCTGTCTGAAACAATAGAAACTAGAATACCATACAGACGGATGATCTCTCGGATATAAATCTCCGCCAACCGCTCTGATGAATAATTGGTACACACAGGAATTACATGAGCGGACTTGGTCAGCCGATCCATAATAACCCAAATGGCATCAAACTTTTTCAAGGTCCGTGGGAGTCCAGATACAAAGTCCATGATGATGCACTCCCATTTCCACTCCGGAATATCTATCTGCTGAAGCAACCCACCCGGTTGCTGGTGCTCATACTTCACCTGCTGGCAGTTGTGGCATCTAGACACATACCCAACTATATCCTTCTTCATCTTCCTCCACCAATAGTGCTGCCTCAGGTCCTGATACATCTTCGCGGCACCCGGATGGATGGAATACCGCGAACTATGGGCCTCTGCGAAAATCAACTCTCGAAGCTCATCAACATTAGGTACACAAATCCGACCCTGCATCCTTAATACCCCATCATCTCCAATGGTCACATCTCTGGCATCACCACATTGAACCTTTTCCTTAAGGACAAGTAAATGATGGTCATCATACTGCCGCTCCGTGATAAGATCAAATAAGGAAGACCGAGAAACTATACAAGCTAGAACCGGCTGGGCTTCAAAAGATCCAATCTCACAAACTGGCTGGCTAAGGCCTGAACATCCATCGCCATAGGCCTCTCTGAAGCTGGTATATATGCCAAAATCCCCAAACTCTCTGCTCGACTACTCAAGGCATCAACCACCACATCGTCTTTGCCCGGGGTGATACAATATAGTAATATCATAATCCTTCAGCAACTCTAACTGCCTCCTCTGACGCATATTTAGATCTTTTTGCTTGAATAAGTGCTGCAAACTCTGATGGTCATTATAGATCTCGCAAGGCACACCATATAAATAATGACACCAGATTTTCAAGGCATGAAAAATAGTAGCTAGCTCAAGGTCGTGGAAAGGGTAATTCTTCTCATGTATCCTCAACTGTCTGGATGCGTAGGCAATCACCCTACCATCCTGCAGCAACACCGCTCCGAGGACAACCTTCGAGGCATCACAATAGATAGTATAAGACACCAAACCGGTAGGCAACATCAAAATTGGGGTTGCAGTCAAAGCTGCCATAAGGTTCTAAAAGCTTGCCTCACACTCCTCTGTCAACTAAAATGGGGTACCCTTCTGGGTCAATCTAGTCATAGAGGCCGCAATCAATGAAAATCCCTCCACAAAACGACGGTAGTATCCTGCCAAGCCAAAGAAACTATGAATTTCTATGGCTGAGGATGGCCTAGTCCAACTCTGCACAACCTCTATCTTCCTCAAATCCACCTGAAAACCCTCACTCGAAACCACGTGGCCTAAGAATGCCACAGAACTCAACCAAAACTCACATTTTGAGAACTTTGCATATAACTTCTTCTTTCTCAAGGTCTGAAGCACTATCCTCAGGTGATGCTCATGATCTTCCCGACTCCGGGAGTATACCAGAATATCATCAATCAAAGCAATAAAAAACGAGTCAAGATATGGCCTGAACACACTGTACATCAAATGCATAAAAGTTGCTGGGCATTAGTCAGCCCAAATAACATAACAAGGAACTCGTAATGGCCATATCGAGTCCTGAAGGCAGTCTTCAAGATATCTGGCTCCCGAATCTTTAACTGATGGGAACCTGAGCGCAAGTCAATCTTAGAAAATATATGTGCGCCCTGAAGCTGATCAAACAGATCCTCAATACGAGGTAAAGAATAACGGTTCTTCACTGCAACCTTGTTCAACTGGCAATAATCAATACACATACGTATGGAACCATCCTTTTTCTTCTAAAACAAGACATGAGCAACCCACAGTGAAATAATGGGGTGAATAAAACCCTTATCAAGCAATTCCTGTAACTGATCCTTCAATTCCTTCAACTCAGGAGGAGCCATATGATATGGAGGGATGGAAATGGGCTGAGTGCCCGACAATAGATTAATGCCAAAATCAATATCTCTATCGGGCAGCATGCCTGAAAGATCAACTGGAAACACATCGGGATAATCCCGTACTACTGGGACTGAATCAACAGAAGGGGCATCAGCACTGACATCTCTCACATAAGCTAAATACGCGGCACACCCCTTCTCAACCATACACTGAGCTTTAAGGAAAGAGATAACTCTAGTAAGAGTGTGATCTAAGGTACCACTCCACTCAACACGCAGAATACCTGTCATAGCCAACATCATGGTCTTGGTGTGACAATCAAGAATAACAAAATAGGGCGGCAACAGTCCATGCCCAAGATAATATCAAAATCAACCATACTGAGTAACAATAAATCTACTCTGGTTTCAAAACTAGGAATAGTAACCAGTCATGATCGATAAACACGGTTCACAACAAGAGAATCTCCCACAGGAGTAGAAACATAAACAGGGGCACTCAAAGAATATCGAGGCACACCCAAATGCAGAGCAAAGTAAGAAGACACATAAGATTAAGTAGAGCCCGGATCGAATAGAACCGATGCCTTTCTGTGACAAACCATTATAATGCCTGTAATGACGGAGTTAGAGGCAAAAACCTCGGTATGAGCAGGAATAGCATAATATCTGGACCGACCCCTCTCTCAAGGGCGACCTCTATCTCCCCGCCCTCTGCCCCTATTCAGCTGGGCAGATAGGGTAGCAGCTGGAGCTGTGACCATGGCTTGAGAACTCTGAGAAGTATGCTGTGGCTGATCAGTCTGTGAAGATGCACCCCTACCAAGTCTAGGGCAGTCCTTAACCATATGGCGTGTATCACCACACTCGAAACAAGCTCTGGGAGGACGCAGTGGCTTTGACTGACTAGGGCCAGGTCTGTTGGACTGACCTCTAGAAGCACCCCGCGTAAAAGGTGCGCTAGAAACTGAAGGTGCATAGTAAGGCTCCTGAGGTATAGGCGGAGCTGGAGCACTGCTGGCTGCTAGAAGATTTTAATGAACGGGGCAACCCACATAACCCCTACTATGACAACTTTCTGCTAGGGTACGGGCACCAGAGTAGTGGCCCGACTCTCGAGACCTCTTGACCTCCCTCTCCACTCGCTCCCTGGCGAGCATACCCTTGATCCTCCTAGCAATGTTCACTGCCTGCTGATAAGGGATATCCATCTCCAACTCTCGAGCCATGCTAGATCTGATGGGTGGGATTAGACCCTCAATGAACCTTTGAACTCTATCACGGACTGTAGCAACCAAGGTCGGTGCATGCCTGGCCAAACTGGTATAACGGATAGCATACTCCGAAACGGTCATAGAACCCTGTCACAAATGCTCAAACTCTATGCGCCATGCGTCCCTGAGACTCTGAGGGACAAACTCGCTCATGAACATATCTGAGAACTGGGTCCAGGTCAGTGAGGCAGCCTCGGCTGGACTGTCTATCTCATAAGTGCGCCACCAATCATAGGCGGCTCCCCGAACCTGGAAGGCGGTGAAAGAAACCCCGTTGGACTCTACTATGCCCATAGTGAGAAGAATACGGTGACACTCCTCTAGAAATCCTAAGGCATTGTGTGATGCTAATATACTGAATACAGGGGGATCATACTTTTTGAACCTCTCAAGTCTCCGCTGCTCATCCTCTGAAGCAGCTGACCCGTCCTCGGGCTGAACTGGAGCTGCAGGTGGTTCGGTAATAATCTCGGGAGCCTGCTCAACATGCACTAGCTGCTCAGAAGTGCGGACGGCGGGAGTCTGTGCTCCTCCCGCGGCCTGAGATGTGGCTGCAGCAAGGGGAAGCAGCCCTGCCTGAGCCAAGGTGGTATACATACTCGTGAACTGAGCCAAAGTCTCCTGAAGAGCTGGAGTAGTAGTGGCAGTAGTGGGTGTGCTAGGTGCCTGGGCTCCAGCTTGATATGCTGGTGGTGCCTCGGCGGCAGCTCGCGCAGGTGCTCTAGCTGCACTACGTGCGCGTCCTTGACCTCTACCCCGACCCCGGCCCATGACGGCTGCAGTAGGGGGCGCGGGTGCCTAATCATCTCGAGTAGCACGTGTCCTTACCATCTGTGAGAGAATAGAAGATAAAAGTTTAGAATTGAAGTCAAAACTATCGCACGACAAGGAATTCAAATGAAATGAAGATTTTTCCTAAACAGTTACATAGCCTCTCGTAGATAAGTACAGACGTCTCCGTACTGATCAGCGAGACTCTAATAAACCGGCTTGTTTTCCATAACTCCTATCAACCTAGAGCTCTGATTCCAACTTGTCACGACCCCAGTTCACCCTCTATGAACATGTCGTGATGACACCTAGTTCCTACAACTAGGTAAGCCTAACAATGCGAAAATTAATATAACTTACGGAAACATTTAATTAAACTAAGCAAATCTTGAAGGAAACGATATATATAAGTGCCACTTGGCATATACAACTCAAAACAGAATGCGGAAGTCTACAATCTCATATCAAAACCCGGAAACTCACGGGAACCATAGGCTAATAAAAACGTAAAACACTGCTCTAACTCCAGAATGTCTAAATAACTAAAACAAAAGATAAACTAACTACTAAAGTTAGAATAGATTAGAGACTCGTGGTCTGCGGACGCGGCAGATATACCTTGAAGTCTCCGCTAGATCTAATCTCCATAATGTCTACATCAGGGGTACGATAAAAGGCTAACTACTATTGATAGAATAAGGAAGGAGAGTCTTCGGTCTGTGGACGCGGCAGAAGTACCTCGAAGTCTCCGTAGCTCTCCCTGCCTCAAGCATAGTGCTCATGGGTGGAGGTACCTGGATCTACACATGAAAAACATGCGCAGAAGGGGCATGAGTACACCACAGCGAAACTCAGTAAGTGCCAAGCCTAACCTCGGTTGGGTAGTGATGAGGAAGGTCAGGGCCCTACTTAGAATAATAATAATAATAAGTCTTGCAACAATATGAGATAAACAGTAATAATGGGTACAATTATGAAGTAAGACAGGTTATACGCGACAACAATTAACATTCAGAGAAGAAGATAACACCAATATCAATACCAACAATGGGGATCTCCCAGGATACCGTCCTATAGTCCCTTTCATCAACTGTCCAAGGAGCTCCCGGGATACCGTCCCGTAGCCCATCATATGAGAATATTCTGAAGGATCTCCCGGAATACCGTCCTGTAGTCCAACTATCAATGTGCAGTGGGGGATCTATCGAGAATCTAACCCGCAGTCCCAAAGTAAATGTGCAGGGGGATATATCGGGAATCCAACCCGTTGTCCCAAAGTAAATGTGCAGGAGGATCTACCGGGAATCTAACCCGTAGTCCCAAAGTAAACAAAAAAGAGGGGAGCTACCGGAATCCCACATCCATAGTCCCAATGTAAATACACAGTCACAACACGGAGATATTCAGAAATGAAGCTAAAAATACAAGGAATCAGGCAGTTTTAGCCTAACATGCTACTCGTAATGCAAACAAAATAACTTGAGCCAATAGGCAATTTAGAACAACTAAGCATGCTTTTCTATCTAATACAATCTATAAATTTCAAATAAAAATACAGCAGATAAGAAAGAAACTCAGTCTATATATTTAAAGCAAGACCGGATTGAAAATAATTAGCTCAAGTAAGCACTCGTCACCTCACGTATGTCACGACCCCAACCCCGGTCGTGATGGCGCCCAACACTATGCTAGACAAGACCGACCAATTCAACATTCAATCCCTTTTATTAAAAAAATCAATGCCGATTAACAGGATTTAATTACCAAGCTGATGTGAATAGAAGTCTGAAATAAAGACGAAATGTGCGGAAAAAACAATAATAATCTCTACAAAAGCCCACCGATCCGGTGTCACGAGTCAAAAGCCTTTAGTACAAGAGTCCAATAGTCTGATACAAGAACAATTTAAAAATGCGGAAAAAGTAAAGAAAGATAGAGGTAGAAATCGGGTCTGCGGGCGCCATGCAGCTACCTCGATAACTCCGGTGAAATCTGAACTGCAGAATAGCTCGAACTATGCCTCAGGAACATCTGGATCTGCACACACGGTGCATGGAGTAATGTGAGTACTCCGACCCAGTGAGTAATAAAAATAAATAATGACTGACAGTATGAAATCACGTAAAAGCACTAAGCAGTTCTATATCAAGGCAGTAAGAACATTTAAACAGCAATTAATGAGAAAAAAATTAGGAAAATTCCTTAAAATTAGTACTCATCTCATATACTCTTCACAATAACTGAATTCATAATTATATCGCTGCGGCGTGCAACTCGATCCGTATATCACTGTGGCACACAACCCGATTCATAATAATGGTCGACTGCGCTCACTGGGGGTGTACAGACTCCGAAGGGGCCCATACAGCCCAATCCATACACACACACACACACACACACACGCACACACACACACTGCGTCGTGCAACTCGATCCATATAAATATATTGCTGCGTCGTGCAGCCCGATCCATAACATATAAAACCTCCTCACTATTGGCTTCTCAACCCCTCTCAGTCAATATAAACATAGCCTCACGGGCATACTAATATGAGATAGGGATCTCAGCCCACATGTTACCTTCATTTCCGATTAGCAATTTCAAAAGCCAGTTCATATTATATTAATCAGTTAGAAACATGACTGAGAGTATGATTTTAGCAAGTAAAGTGAGGTCAATCCGTAATAATGCCCCCTAAGGGTTCTACAGATCGGCACAAGGCCCCATACTTGGCAACTAGCCCAAATCATAATGATAATAGTTAAATCTCAGTCAAAATGCAGTAGAATCATCAATAGGAATGGACCAAGTCCCAATCACCAGTATTAGTGGACCCCACACTCATTATATAACGTGTGTCTCACCTCAACATAGCACTACGTTGTGCAAATCCGGGGTTTCACACCCTCAGGACATCATTTATTATCATTACTCACCTCAAGCTGGCCAAACTCTAGCTCGCTATGACCTTGGCTCTCAAATTGGCCTCCTTGCGCGTCGAATCTGATCAAAACCACAGCAAATACATCATAATATGCTAAGGAAACAATACCCAATCGAAAACAATCGAAAAATACCAAAAATCTCGAAATTAGCAAAACCCGAGTCCCGGGTCCACTTCTCGAATCTCAGAAATTTTTTACATCAACAGGTTCCTTATCTCACCACAAGTCTATACATTTCAAGAACTCTCAAATCCGAGCTCAAATGGCCCTTCAAATCCAAATTTAAAATTTCAAAAACTCAAGCCCTATTTCTTCCCATTTTAGCCAAGTTTCCATGAATTTCAAGGTTAATTTCGCATAATAATCATGTTTTTAGTTCATAGGACTCACCTCCAATCAATCCCAGCTGAAACCCTCTTCAATTTCTCCCAACAAGCTCTTAAAACGATCAACAATGGAGGAAAATATGACTTAGCTCGTGGAGGAAATATTATTAAAACCATTCTGTCCAGCTGACATTTTGCCCTATGCGAACGCGAGGTCCCACTCGCGTTCGCGATGAACAAACTTTTCCACTGACCAATTTACCATTTGCGAATGCGGTATCCCACATGCGAACGCGAAGCCCTGGGTCCCTAAACCTCTGCGAACGCGACCCTCAACCGCGAACGCAAAGAACAACTCACCACTGGACCCCAGCCCTTATACGCGAAAGCGATGACATTCACGCGAACGCGATGCCTGATCTCATAACCTTCCGCGAAAGCGAGGCCTTAAACACGAATGCGAAGGCCTAAATTCCTGGCCCTCAAATTCCTTCTACGCGTTCACAACTCACTCTACGCGAACGTGAAGGGTTAAACCTCTGCAACATTGAACTGAAAAAACTGCAACTCCCAAATTCCAAAATTGGTCCGATTGACTATCCGGAACACACCCGAGGCCCCCGGGACCTCAACTGAAAGCACTAACACATCCTAAAACATCCCCCAAACTTGTTCCAATCCTTAAAACACCTTAAAAAACACCAAAACCATCAATTCTCATCGAATTCAAGCCTAAATTCTTCAAAAACTTCCGAAATACGAATTCTATAAAAAACCTAACAAAAACACCTCCGAATAACCTGAAATTTTACATAAACATACCAAATCACTTAACGAAGCTACAAAAACTCTCGAAATTCCATTACGACCCTAGGATCAAAATCTCTTCTATCAACCGGAATTCTCCAAAATACTAACTTCGCCACTTCAAGCATAATTCTATACCGGACCTCCAAAATTACTTCCGATCACACTCCTCAGTCACAAATCATCCCTCGAAGCTAACTGAATCACCGGAAATCACATCCGAGCCCTCTAACACATAAGTCAATATCCGCTTGACTTTTCTAAACTAAGCTTTCCTTAAAGAGACTAAATGTCTCATTTCCTTCTAAAATCAATCCAAACCAACTCGTTCACACAAGACACTGATAATGAAGCATAAAGAAGTAGAAAATGGGGAAAATGGAGCGGTGACTCATGAGACGATGGTTCGGGTCATCACATCCTCCCCAACTTAAGCAAACGCTTGTCCTCGAGCGAGTCAAGAAACATACCTGAAGCCTCAAATAGGTGAGGGTATCTGCGCCGTATCTTCCGCTTGGTCTCCCAGGTAGGCTCCTCTACGGGTCGACCGCTCCACTGCACCTTTACCGAAGCAACATCCTTTAACCTTAACTTTCGAACCTGTCGATCCAAAATGGCTACTAACTCTACATCATATGTCAAATCACTCTCCAACTGAAACGTACTGAAATCTTGAACATGGGACGGGTCTATAATATACTTCCGGAGCATAGAAACATGAAATACTGGATGCATGCTCGACAAGCTGGGTGGAAAAGAAAGCTCATAAGCCACCTCCCCAATCCTCCTAAGTACCTCAAAAGGCCCAATGAACCGCAGACTCAACTTTCCTTTCTTTCCGAATCTCAAAACCCCCTTTGTGGGTGAAACCTTCAACAGGACCTTCTCACCAACCATGTAGGATACATCTCGAACCTTCCTGTCCGCATAACTCTTCTGTCGCGACTGTGCTATACCGAGTCTCTTCTGAATCACCTTCACTTTCTCTAATGCATCCTGGACCAAATCTGTCCCCAATAGTCTAGCCTCACCGAGCTCGAACCAACCAACTGGAGATCTACATCGCCTCCCACATAAAGCCTTATACGGAGCCATCTGAATGCTCGACTGGTAGCTGTTGTTGTAGGCAAACTCCTTAAGCAGAAGAAACCGATCCCATGGCCCTCCAAAGTCAATAACGCAGGAACGTAGCATATCCTCTAATATCGGAATGGTGAGCTCGGACTGTCCGTCTGTCTGAGGGTGAAAGGTTGTGCTCAAATGTACCTGAGTACCCAACTCTCGCTGAACAGTCTGCCAAAACTGCGAAGTAAACTAAGTGCCCCGATCTAATATAATGGACTCTGGGACACCATGCAACCGAACCACCTCCCGAATATAAATCTCTGCCAGCCGCTCTGAAGAATAAGTAGTACAAACAGGAATGAAGTGCATGGACTTGGTCAGCTTGTCTACAATCACCCAAATAGCATTGAATTTCTTCAAAGTCCGTGGGAGTCCGGTAACAAAATCCATAGTGATCCTCTCCCATTTCCACTCGGGAATAATCATCTGCTGATGCAAACCACCCGGTCTCTGATGCTCATATTTCACCTGTTGACAATTGAGACACCAAGCTACAAAGTCCACAATATCTCTCTTCATCCTCTGTAACCAATAGTGCTGTCTAAGATCCTGATACATCTTCGCGGCACCCAGATGAATGGACTACCGCGAGCTATAGGCCTCCTCCAATATCAACTCCCGAAACCCATCCACATTGGGCACGCAGATCTGGACCTGCATCCGCAACACACCATCATCACTAATGGTCACGTCTCTGGCATCATCGTGCTGAACCCTGTCCTTAAGGAAAAGCAAATGCAGATCCTCATACTGGCACTCTCTGATGCGATCATACAAGGAAGATCGAGAAACCACACAAGCTAACACTCGACTAGGCTCCGAAATATCTAGTCTCACCAACCGATTGGCCTGGGCCTGAATATCAACTGCAAAGGGCCTCTCCCCAACTGGAATATACACCAAACTCCCCATACTCACTGCCTTTCGGCTCAAAGCATCGGCCACTACATTGTCCTTCCCTGGGTAATACAAAATAGTAATATCATAATGCTTCAGTAACTCTAGCCATCTCCGCTGCCTCAAATTAAGATCCTTTTGCTTGAACAAATGCTGAAGACTACGATGATCAGTGAATACCTCACAAGATACGCCATACAAGTAATGCCTCCAAATATTCAATGCATGAACTATGGCATCCAACTCCAAATCATGGACATGGTAGTTCTGCTCATGTGGCTTCAACTGACAGGAAGAATAAGCAACAACTCTACCCTCTTGCATCAATACGCAGCTAATCCCAATTCGTGAGGCATCACAATACACGGTGTATGAACCCGAAGCTGATGGAAAAACTAATACTAGAGCTATGGTCAAAGCTGTCTTGAGCTTCTGAAAGCTCTCCTCACACCTGTCCGACCATACAAATGAAGCACCCTTCTGAGTCAACTTGGTCAAGGGCGATAGAATGGAGGAAAATCCCTGAACAAACCGGCGATAATAGCCTGCCAACCCAAGAAAACTACGAATCTCTGTGGCTGAAGACGGTTTGGGCCAACTCTGAACCATCTCTATCTTCTTCGGGTTAACCTAAATACCCTCACTAGACACCACATGTCCCAAGAAAGCCACTAAATTAAGCCAAAACTCACACTTGGTAACCTTTGAATAAAGCTTCTCCTCCCTCAATCTCTGCAATACAACTCACAAATGCTACGCGTGCTCCTCTTGACCATGCGAGTATACCAGAATATCATCAATGAAAACAATAACGAACGAATCCAGATAAGGCCGAAATACACTATTCATCAAATGCATGAACGTTGCTGGGGCATTGGTTAGCCCGAAAGACATGACAAGAAACTCATAGTGACCATATCTAGTCCTGAAAGTAATCTTATGAATATCTGAATCCCTGATCTTCAACTGGTGATAACCCGAACGGAGATCAATCTTGGAAAACACCCTCGCTCCAAGTAGCTAGTCAAACAAATCATCAATGCGAGGCAGATGATACTTGTTCTTAGTTGTTACCTTGTTCAATTGCCTATAATCGATGCACATTCTCATTGTGCCATCCTTCTTCTTCACAAACAAAATTGGTGCACCCAAGGTGACACACTAGGCCGAATGAACCCCTTATCTAAGAGTTCCTGAAGCTGCTCTTTCATTTCTTTCAACTCCGCTAGTGCCATACGATATGGCGAAATAGAGATGGGCTAAGTGCTTGGCACTAGGTCAATACCAAAATCAATATCCCTGTCCGGCGTCATGCCCGACAGGTCTGCAGGAAATACATCGGGAAAATCCCTCACAACGGAAAATCCCTCACAACTGGAACAAGATCAATACTGGGAGTCTCAGCTCCAACATCCCTCACAAAATTTAGATATGACAAACAACCTTTCCTAACCATACGCTGGGACTTCAAGAAATAAATCACCTTACTCGAAACATAATCAGTCACACCACGCCACTCGATCCACGGTACACCCGGCATAGCCAAAGTGACTGTCTTAGCATGATAGTCTAGAATAGCATGACACGGAGATAACCAATCCATGCCTAAAATAATATCAAAGTCCACCATTCTCAATAGTAATAGATCAACTTGGGTCTCCAGACCCCCAATAACCACAATACATGATCGATACACACGGTCCACAACAATAGTGTCACCTACCGGTGTAGTCACATGAACAGGTAAAGCAAGAAGCTCCCGGGGTGCACTCAAATAGTGAGTAAAATATGAGGACACATAAGAATAGGTGGAACCGGGATCAAATAATACTGAGGCATCTCTGTGGAAAACTATAACAATACCTGTAATGATAGCATCTGAAGCAATGACATCTGTCCTGCCTGTCATAACATAAAACGAGCTTGGCCACCGCCTGATCGACCTCCCCCTCTGGGATGACCCCTGGCTGCCTGATCTCCACCCTAAGCTAACTGGGCGGGTGGTGAAGTAACTGGGACAGAAGTCGAGGGCTGATCCCTCTACTGACGCTGACCGTCACGGAGCCAAGGACACTGTCTCCTCATGTGACCAAACTCTTCGCACTTATAACAACTACCCAATGCTGGAGAGGGGACTGAAGGGAACCCCTCGCACCTAAGTGACTAGCAGATGCACCCGCCGTAGAAGAGCCCTGAGTGGATAGGGCACGAGATGAACTCTGAGCTGGGAGGGCACTAAGTGAAGGCTGGCTCTTCTGAGACCCATGATGACCACGACCTGAAGATGCCCCACGATACTCTAGATGGACTGACTGATCAGGCCTGAAAGAACGTCCTCTAACATGCTGGAACTGGCACCTCGAAGGAGCACCACTGTAACTGCCCGATCCACGAGGCCTTTTGGCCTCCCTCTCCTCTCGCTCTCGATGGCGAATTGACTCGATCTCAAGAGCGATATCCACCACCTCCTCAAATGTAGCACCCAATACTCTCTCTTTAGTTATCAGAATACAGAGATAGTAGCTAAGGCCATCCACAAACCTCCTGATCCTCTCACGATCCAATAGACTCATCCAGGTGGCATGACAAGACAACTCTGAAAACCTCATCTCGTACTGAGTCACGATCATATCTCCTTGTGTCAACCACTCAAACTGCCTATGCAGCTCCTCTCTACTGGACTGCGATACATACTTCTCCAAGAAAAGAGTGGAGAACTCCTTCCAGGTAAGGGGCGCTGCACCAACAGGCCTACACCTCTCATACGCCTCCCACCAAGTGAAGGAAGCCCTAGTAAATTAAAAATAGTAAAGGCCACACTGCTAGACTCAAGAATCCCCGCAGTACGGAGCATCCACTGACACTTGTCAAGAAAACCCTGGGCATCCTCGCCCTCAGCACCACTGAATATCGAAGGCTGGAGTCTACCAAACCTATCAAGACGACGCTGCTCATCCTCCGGCATAGCCGGAACCCTGAACTCCTGCACTGGTGCAACCAACTGAGCTGGAGATGCCTCTAGCGTCTATAGTCCCTGCACTACCTGATCAGGGGTACGGGCAGCGGGGGTCAGATTGCCTCCCTCGACCTATGATGTAGTTGCTGCTGTGGTGGCTGAAACTGCCTGAGCCAGGCAGCACAAACTGTCAAAATCTGAGTTAAGGTCTCCTGTAGGCCCGGAATCACGATGGGCACAGCTGGTGCCTGAGCTGGTACTGCTGGAGTCTGATCTGAAACTGGGGTAGCTGGTGGATCAAATACTGCCCTCGCTACTCTGCCTTTGCCACGACCACGACCGCATCCACGGCCTTTGGTGGTCTCAGTGGGTGGCACTGGTGGTCGTCCACCTCCTCCGGTAGCTCGTGTCCTCACCATCTGTGAGAGAATAGAATAATAGAAGTTTAGTTCTTGATTCAACAAAGTCGCATGACAAGAATTTCAAGAATATAAAGTTTTCCCAAAGGTTCCGCAACCTCTCGAGGATAAGTACAGACGTCTCTGTACCGATCCGCCAGACTCTACTAAACCATCTCATGACTCGCGAGACCAAGTAACCTGGGCTCTGATGCCAACTTGTCACGACCCCAACCCCGATCGTGATGGCGCCCTATACCATGCTAGGCAAGCCCGACCAATTCAACATTCAATCCCTTTTTATTAAAAAAAACCAATGCCTATTAACAGGATTTAATAACGAATATGATGTGAATAGAAGTCTGAAATAAAGACAAAATGTGCGGAAACCATATTAATAATCTCTACAAAAGCCCATCGATCTGGTGTCATGAGTTAAAAGCCTCTAGTACAAGAGTCCAATAGTCTGATACAAGAAAAGTCTAAAAATGCGAAAAAAGTAAAGAACGATAGAGGGAGAAATGGCATCTGCGGACGCTATGCAGCTACCTAGATAACTCCGGTGAAATCTGTACTGCAGAATAGCTCGAACTACGCCTTAGGAACACCTGGATCTGTACACACGATGCAGGGAGTAATGTGAGTACTCCGACCCAGTGAGTAATAAAAATAAATAATGACCGACAGTATGAAATCACGTAAAAACACTAAGCAGTTCTATATCAAAGCAGTAAGAACATTTAAATAGCAATTAATGAGAAAAAGTCAGGAAAATTCCTTAAAACCAGTACTCATCTCATATACTCTTCACAATAACCGAATTCATATTTATATCGCTATGGAGTGCAGCCTGATCCGTACATCGTTGTGGCGCATAGCCCGATCCATAATATTAGTAGACTGCACTCACCGGGGGTGTACAGAATCCCGAGGGGCTCCTACAGGCCAAACGCTATATTGCTGCGGTGCACAACCAGATCTATATAATCTATATATATATATATATATATATATATATATATATATATATACACACACTTGCTACGGCTGTCACACCTCCTTTTTCACAATACACCCCATAAAGGGTATAAATGGAGTTTTTCCAATTAAGGGACAATCGAAACGAGATTTATTAGTAAGAGATTCAGAGTTTCCACTTAGGAGATTTATGGTGTCCCAAGTCACCTGTTTAAATCCCCAATCGAGGAAAAGAATGACTCTGTTTTACAGTCCACATACCAGAAATCCTAAGTAAGGAATTCTGTTAACCCGGGAGAAGGGTATTAGGCATTCCCGAGTTCCATGGTTCTAGCACGGTCGCTCAACTATTATATTTGGCTTCGTTATCTGATTTTAAACAGTTATGAACCTATGTGCAAATTTTAGTTTTAACCTCCTTTATTCATCATTTTTAGAGAAAATTATGACGTTATTAAAACATGCCTCGAACCACGTTACATAAATGCACCCGTAGTTTTTGACATATTTTAACATCGTCGAGATTTGGATTTGGATCACATAAATGTGCATCCGAGTTTAGGGAAGTAATTTTATTAAAGCACGCGCCTAAAGCAACTAACCCGTTATTATCTTTGAGGGAAGCCATAAAAGTTTGCTAAATGGCAAGCCCCGAATTCTAAGTATTCTTTTTTAAAGAAATGATTAATGAGGACTACGCAATTTGTCATTTTTATTTGGCTCAGCGCACCTCCATTTATTTTTAAAGGACATCCTAAAGAGTAACTAATTATCTATTAAGGGTTGTCTCTAAAATAAATAAAAAAACTTAATTTGTTAACATTATGAATTAACTAACATCAGTATTTAAGGAAATCCGGGCCCAAAGTTCAAGTCCAAACTTGAACAAGGGCGATCTCCATTACTGAAGAAAACCTTAGCTCAAGTCCGCTACATAACTTGAAAAACCCAAAGTCTACCATTTAATTGTCAACGGACCAATTTACTATTTAAATTCTGGGCCCAAAAGGGAGCCCAATTTAAAGGACATGCCTACATTATACTTTGAGAAGACTGTCCAGCTTTTGGCTTAGCATTGAGCCCAAACTATGAGAATTCAACAGATTTAAATGCCGGATCCAGCATCGAGTCTTTACAAGCCCAAAATTTAGCAACATGAATTCATTCAATGACCTGAAGACCTTTGGGCTCGTTTCTTTTTTGCATAACTAGGCCAACATCAGGCCCAGTCCTTATGGTCCAAATAGCCCAGGCAACAATGCCAACAAAATTAATATTCTAATTTAAAATCTTTCACATAGGTTAATATTGATTCAACTCATGGAAAACTCTCTTGAAAATTTTTACTTCTCAATATGCAAATAATGGATACAACAGGGATATACATGTCTAAACTGAGAGAATGCACAAACGATTGGTTTTTTGATTTTTTGCAGATCTTAAAATCTAATCAAATGACTTCAATATTAGGCTGTGAAGGAACTAGGTACTGAAACATGGATTTAGAACTAACAGGATCCTGTGGTCATTATCAGGTTTACACAATATTCAAACTAAACGTTAAAACATGATAATAAACCTTGAGGATATTTGATAGTTTACACACAACGGACAGTAATGAGACTTGATAATTTTCAATCCAATTTCTATATTTAAGCTAAACACAAATTGCAAACTAATCTACACTACTAGATCTGAAACAAACGAATAGGACATGATATAGTTCAACAGTCCAGTTTGTTAATACACACAAAACATACTTATTATAAGAATACCCTTTGCAACCAAGTTTCAAGGAAAAGGAAATCTAACTATTTCCTATTGTAACGCTAAATATGAGATGTGAACTACAGTAAGAAAAATAACAAGAAGATCAATTCGAAGCAGCCTTCATTCAATCCATTTTCAAATCCATTACATATTCAAAAACTGATCTTCAATTACGAGCTAAGGAGAATTCCATCAAGGAAATACCTGGAAGAAGAAGGCAGTAGAAGCAGAAGGTAAGAACAGTAGGTTCACAACAGCAGTAACAAAGACAGGGGTCTACAGATAACCCAACCAGATTCTCAAAAAAAGAAAAATACCACTATTTCAAACCCTCAAATGAACCAGTAACTGTTTCAGCCAATTCAGATAAAAAAAGATCAATGCAACAGTATTTTTTTTTGTGTTTTTGTTTTTCCTTCTATGGTTTCTGATTTTCAACTCTCTCAGATGGTTTCAATGCTCTTAAGCTCTCTCTTCAGGCTATCACTTATTGTCTCTATGTGTATCCAGCTCTCTCTTCTTTTAAATGTTTTTTATCACTCTTCACTCAATCCCCTAGTGTATATTTTTCTATTCTCACACTCTCAACGTGTATCTCTCAAACTCTCTCCTATTAATGTGTGTTCAAAGAACTCTCAACTTTCGTAGTGTTCAAGACCTTTTCTCTATGTTTTCAGTGTATGTGTATTTTCAGAACCTGCACCAGAATGCTTATTCTTAATCCCTTTCCTCTCAATACTCTCTAGTATCCCCCCTTTACTCTGTCCCCATGTTTGGTTATATAGGCATATTATAAGAAGGAAAACCTTTTTCCAGAGCCAGGCTGCCCTGCTTAAAATAAACCCTAGTGGCTGTCATTTTCACTTAGGACTGTCTAGGCATGGGGTCTTACATTTTATATTCTAAAGTTCTAGGATGTAGTGTATATCTACTGTACAGCAGACTGTCCATTCACTTTTTAGATAGCTGCTGCACTTGTTTAATGACTTCTACATTCTTTGGGGGTTTTTTCCCTTCTTTTAAGATTATTTTCTGCAACACTTGGTTGTATAACATGCTATACATTTCAATTTGGACAGTTGTTCTCTTAGTTTAGAATCATTTCAGCATCCTTTTAAGGTTTGAAGTGCTTATTTAATCCTAGGACTTAGGCTTAGCTGAGTTAGGTTCCTAGGATTAATTCTCATTCTTGTTCCTTAGTTTTCAAGGTTATTTACTGATTCCACAATTAATTCATCACACTGTTAAACCAAATAGGCCAGAGTGGAGTCAATTCATCCAAAATAGAAGACAGATTAAAGCATTGGAATATTCGAGCATGATTTATGAGGGTAAACTAAACAGGATCAGTTCTAAGTTCTATAAATACAAGTGACTCATCCAAATTCCAAAAGCTAGACTATATCATTTTGAGCATTTAAGCAGGAATCGATTTAAGAGTGTGAGTAAACCGAGTCAACATACTAGTCAATCACTCAAGACATGAATTAAGGCTATGAAACATACAAACACTAAAGGCAGTACAATGTGAAAATGGATATTAGGTAATGATCCTTATTCAGGTTTCGAGCTATACTAGCATTTATAAATAGAAAGAAACGGCAGAAGAAGGAATAGTTTGTTCTAGAGGAAAAACTAAAATCAGTGATTAAACCTTAATCTTATTCGTTCTATGAATGGGCAAAGGGTGTAAAAAAAAAGACCAGAGGGGTATCTATTTGAAGAGTTGAGTGAGCTTCGGCGGCTTGTCGGGGTTTGGCTGGACTCCGATGGGTTTGAAAATGGATCGAACCCTCATGAATCAACAGCTCTTGTTGAGAGTTGTTGACTCATGTAGGTCTGAACCATTAATTATCTTTAAATAGACCAGTCCTCATTTTTAGGTCTTTCCAGTTCTTGGATCCTGAATTACTCCAAATTCGTTGATTTTTCAGGGAAATAGGCTAAGGGAGGTGAAAGAGGAGACGACAGGGATCGTCTGGTGAAATTTTGGCGAGGTTTGCAGGTTGCTCTGCCAGCAGAAGCGATTTTCGGCGGCGGAGCTAAGGCGAAGACCGGCGAGGCTCGAGAGCCAGTCTAGAAGGGTCTAGGCGGGGGGAGGGGGGGCTGGGTATCAAAAAGGTTAATATATTTTTTGGGGTATGGAATCTGGACCGTTGGATCGAAATGGATCAATAGCTCAGATCACTTGACTAAATGAGACGACGTTGTTTAGACGTCTTTGAGACCGGGTTGGTCTCTGATGCAGACGGGTCAGGTTACGGGTCGTTTTGCTGGGTTTCAGGGGAAAATTCATTTGGGCCTGGGATTTACTGGCCCAAATCCGATTTTTCTCTTCCTTTTCAATTTCCTTCATATTTCTTTTTTCCTTTATTTTTTCCAAAACTAAAATCCTAAATTAAATTATAAAACCAAATTAACCTATCATAAATACTAATTAATAATTATCACAAATAATCAAATATCAAATTAAAACCAAATCACACAATTTGACATTAAACACTTAAAAATGCAAAAAATTACATTATTTTTGAATTCTTATTTTTTTGTAAAAAACCTAATTATTAATTAATTCAAAAATGTCAAATTAAATCCTAAATTTACATGCAATACTTTTTTTTTTTTTGTATTTTTCATTAATTAGAATAAAATAGGCATGCACAGGCAAATGCAAACAATAACATAAAATACCACAAAAATTGCACACAAAGAAAAATTATTTTATTTTGAATTCTTTGGGAGTAATTCTCATAGGGCAAAAATCACGTGCTCACAGCGACGTGCAGCCCGATCCATATAAATATATTGCTGTGGCGTGCAGCCCGATCCATAACATATAAAACATCCTCACTATTGGGTTCTCGACCCCTCTCAGTCAATATAAATATAGCCTCTCGGGCATTCTAATATGAGATAGGGATCTTAGCCCACATGTTACCTTCATTTCGGATTAGCAATTTCAAAAGCCAGTTCGTATTATATTAATCAGTTAGAAACATGACTACGAGTATGATTTTAGCAAGTAAAGTGAGGTCAATCCGTAACAATGCCCCCTAAGGGTTCTACAGGTCGGCACAAGGCCCTAAACATGGCAACTAGCCCAAATCATAATGATAATAGTTAAATCTCAGTCAAAATGCAGTAGAATCATCAATCGAGATGGACCAAGTCCCAATTCCCAGTAGTAGTGGACCCCACGCTCATCATACATCGTGTGTCTCACCTCAACATATCACTACATTATGCAAATCCGGGGTTTCACACCCTCAGGACATCATTTATAATCATTACTCACCTCAAGCCGGCCAATCTCTAGCTTGTTATGCCCTTTCCTCTCAAATCGGCCTCCTCGTTCGTCGAATCTGATCAAAACCACAATGAATACATCACAATAAGCTAAGGAAACAATACCCAATCGAAAACAATTGAAAAATACCAAAAATCTCAAAATTAGCAAAACCCGAGCCCCCGGCCCACTTCTCGAATCTTAGAAATTTTCACATCAATGGGTTCCTTATCCTGCCACGAGTCTATACATATCAAGAACTCTCAAATTCGAGCTCAAATGGCACTTCAAATCCAAATTTAGAATTTCAAAAACTCAAGCCCCAGTTCTTCCCATTTTAGCCAAGTTTCCATAAATTTCAAGATTAGTTTCGCATAATAATCACGTTTTTAGTTCCTAGGACTCACCTCCAATCAATCCCAGTAGAAAACCTCTTCAATTTCTCCCAAAAAGCTGTTAAAACGATTAACAATGGAGGAAAATATGACTTAGCTCACGGTGGAAATGTTATTAAAACCCTTTTGTTCAGCTGACATCTTGCCCTATGCGAACGGGAGGTCCCACTCTCGTTCGCGATGAACAAACTTTTTCACTGACCAATTTACCCTTCGTGAATGCGGTATCCCAAATATCATATCCTAAGGGCAAAGGTCCCCACACAAGGTTAGACAAGCCAATTACCTCAAACCGGCTCCAAAATCAACTAGAAACCACACTTTTTCCACGAGTATCCGACTCCAAATGGCCCAAATCTATTCAATTAAATTACATATTATAAATAACATCTCAAGCAACTGATTCTACTATCTAATTTAAAGCTAAGACGCAAATTTAGGTAAAATGACCAAAATACCCCTCAAGACAATGTCTCGGAATCGGATAAATTTTACATTTTCCGAACCTTCGTACTCCCACGAGTCTATACATAACAAGAACACTAAAATCGGAGTCCAAATGACCCCTCAAATCCTCAATTGAAGGTCTAAGAACTTTTCCCCCAAATTCTACCAAAATTTCGAAATTAAAGGATGAAATTAACTAAAGAATGATGGAATATAACTAGAAAGGATTAAAGAAACGTTACCCAATGATCTCCTCTTCAAAATCCTCTCAAAATCGCCCTCTCCCGAGATACAATTTGATTTTCCAACTTTTGAAACTAAACCCTCGAATTTCATATTTCACTCCAGTGATTTCCGCTTCTGCGGTCCCGCTTTTACGGTCCTACTTCTGCGGAATTTATGTCGCTTATGCGGTTTTAAATAATCAGCCCAGGGGCTGCATCTGCGGTGATAATCTCGCAGGTGCGAAACCGCATCTGCGGTAAAACTTTCGCACCTGCGGAAAGCTGAAGGAGCACAAACATCCGCTCCTGCGATGGCTAGGCCGCATCTGCAGCTTCGCACCTGCGGAACCCAAACCGCAGGTGCGGTTATGAAAGGTACCAGAAAACTTCAGCAACCCTTCAACTCCAAAAACCCTTCGTTGACCATCCGAAATCATCCCGAGGCCTCCAGAACCTCAACCAAACCTACAGCCACATCCCATAAAATTATTTAAACTTGTACCAATCCTTAAACCACCTAAAATAACGTCGGAAACTCGATTAAATCAAGGATTTGAGCCTAAGAACTTCAAATTTTATCAAAACACGCTTTCGATCGATATACTAACCAAACCTCGTCCGAATGACCTAAAATTTTACACACATACCTCAAATGACATGACAGAACTGCTGCAACTTCCGAAATTCCATTCCGACCCTCAGATCAAAATCTCACTATCAGACCGGAAACTTCAAAAACTCAAACTTCGGCATTTCAAGCCTAAATCAGCTACGGACCTCAAAACACATTCCAAACACGCTCCCAACCCCAAAATCACCTAACGAAGCTAACAGAATGATTAGATTTCCATTCCGAGGCCGTCTTCATACTGTTCCGACTACGGATTACTTTCCAACACTTAAGCTTTCATTTAGGGACTAAGTGTCCCAAAACTCTTCGAAACTCAAAACCGAACATCCTGACAATTCAATTTAGAATAAATAGACTTGGGGAAAGCAGTTAATAGGGGATCGGGGCGTTATTTCTTAGGACGACCGGCCGAGTCGTCACAATTTGACGTCATGGTCCATCCCATGTTAATAGGTGCATACAAACTAGACCACTTTTCGTATCCAGCTAACTCCAAGTATTCTTTCACCTTAATATCTACCGTCTCCACCTTCTCCATCAGACTGTCAAATCCAGCTTGTGTGTATGCTTTTTCCATCGAGAAGTATATCTCGCTCAACTTTGCTGGCTCTTTTTGAATTTCTTATATACGTTATTCCACAGATTCCACATATAGGCAAAATGCGATACATCTGGATACACTCTCGATACATATTTAATGATACTCTCATTTCTATCTGAAACGACGCACATATTTTCCCTGTCACTGTATGCTATCTTGATTTTCTCAAAGAACCACGTCCAACCAGCATCATTCTCTAAATCAATAACACCATATGCTAGTGGCAATATATGACCTGTAAAGACAATTGAATACATATTTTTAAAACATGTATTTCTATCTTTAAAATATTAATAAAATTTATTATAATTCACGTACTCACCTGCACCATCCAACATGCTTGCCGAGATGAATGTCCTGGTGTAGTAAGATGTTAGGTGACTTCCATTGATAACCACAATGGGTCTACAATGACTTCCATTGATAACCACAAAGGCATACAAAGATATATATACATACATGAAATCATTTTAGGCGATTTTACCATTCTGATGTGCGAACCTGGATAAGTCTTATCCATTATATATAAGTATCCTGGTAATTTTTTGTATGAATCAGCCGGTTCACCTCTAAAAAACTTCATTGCCTTTTTTTTAGCCCGCCACGCCAACATGTAGCTAACATCTACACCTAAATCTAATTTTACATCATCAATAATATCCTTTGGGGTGTATTTCCTCTTATGATTAGTAAGCTTAGGCCTAATCATACCACTTATAAGGCTACTACTTGCATGTCGCTGCTCATACACCTTGTCCTTAAGAGGACATGTATGGTTATTAATGAACTCTCTCACTTTGAATAGTTCTGATTTGTTAAAGGTCGAATCCTTAAACCTCCATTCACAATCTTCTGACATACATAATAATGCATAGCTGCAAACAATTTATCATTATACATATGATTAGCATAAATATTTACTAAAAAATGCACTCATATACACATGAATACATCCTGATATCTATATATATATATATTATGATACAACTGAGTACAATTATAGTTATATGCATTTAAATACAATGAATACAATTATAGTTATATGCATACAATTAAATACAAACAGTAAACAAAATAGGAAAATAATTAGAGCCACTGTAATGTAATTATACCAGTAAAATTCATATGAATACATATATTTAAAGACCATAAACATACAGATGTTAAACACATCAGTGAAGATCAACTAAAAACCTCAGATACGCAGAAATACATCAACATATAATTTACAACTCCAACCAATAATATAATATACAAAAAAAAAATAAATACACTCAAACCTGACGGCATTAGACCTATCAACCCGGAATTGAAACCTTTGAGATATAGCATAATTCTCCATCACCTCTTTCAATGTAGCCTTATCCTTATATACTTGGCCAACCATAACCTCCCTTTGATTAGATTTTGAAATTATCAAATCCTTATCGAGTTCAAACACCCCAATTGCTTCTCCTGAATTGACAAATTCTAGAGCAAGCGTATCATCTGTACCGGAATCATACCTTTGAAGTGATTCATCTATTTGCACGATATCGCCTTGAATTAAACTACCACCGGATATAAGTTCTTTTTCAATTGTTGTTATGCACAAAGGATACATCCCGAATTCTCTATTCTCTTTTTTCAACTCTACATACACCATGTAACCCATGTCATTATGTATTTCTATTGACGTGCTATTACCTTCTACTTTGTATTGAATTTTAATAGACTTTGGGCTCAAATCTATACCGAGTTGATGAGAAATTGATGCAACCAAATCATTATATGACGCATATTCCTTTATCAGTACTCCCTCAATTGAATATTCGACGTAATTTCTCTCATCGTTCCACTTGCTAGAATGACGCAATAACACTGTTAAACTTGCTATATGTATAATGGAATTATATCGTATTCTGTATACAATTGTATCAATCGCAATATTTCATGGTTGAAAATAGAATTGGCTATAGAAAAAAGGAAAAAGTGAAAATTCGGATGTTGCTTTGGTTTTTCGCTATTTTTCTTGTTGAATCGTGAATGGAAGAATACAGATTTATGGGCAATAGTTTGTGTTGGTCGAGTTAAATTAGGAGATTATCAGGTGAATTGATTTTCTTTCCATTTTAAATAAGTTCAACCTTCCATATTTTATGAGAAATACGTTACTGTATTCACGATAAGGACGCGTGAATACATTTGAATACATCCCAAGCTTAGCTAGAATTCCAGAATTTTTACGCATATTTTTGCTATTGTATTAATGAATACAATAGCTTAAATACATCAAATACATCTTATAACCACATAAAAGGTATCTATAATCAGTAATGTAGCAGAAAGTATTTATAGATGACTAATTACACCTAAAAGATAGTGCTTTTGATTTTTTTAATTAAAAAAAGTACTTCAGTTAAAATACATGAACAATTTCACACTTTTAGAATAACCGATCTCAAATTATTTTAATTGAGGCGTTATTTAATGTAATAAAAATAAGATAATTACCAAGTCCCACAAGTGAAAGACTTGTGGATAAGCCAGCCCATCATCTTAGATCAGCATGGGAAAGAAGATTTTAGTGCATAAAAAATAAAGATATGAAGGGTTTGTCCAATTAAGACTGCAAAGAAAATGAAAATGAAATTAGGGGGTCCAACAGACTTAATTTGATTGCCATTTAGAAGATTGTCAGGTAAGGTACTGTAATGCTTAATTAGCAGTCGGCACAAACATAACAATTGGATAGTCCAATAGTGGGATTCTCTCTAAGTTTTAAATAGTAATATTTGAGGAGATACGTATGCGGACCTAGAAAAATTGAAGGGACACTCCGCTATAGTTGCCAATTGGCTGGTCACAATTTGTGGCTCTTAATTAAAAGCTTGGTATAATGCTCATTTTGTGGTGAGTTTTTTCTGGGGGGGGGGGGTGTGAAAAGTTTTTTATCTTTCTTCTTGATATTTTTATTCAGTAATTTACGCAAAATATAATTTATTTAAAAATTATTTAAATAAATTATAACTAATTTTACAAAATTACATATATATAATTTATTTTAAAATCTATAACTTTTTATATCCCTAATATCTCTCCCTTGAGATTCTTTCACCTAAAATGTACCCTAATATATTTCTCTTAAGATTCTCTCCCACCTAAAACATATCCACGCATTCCTCTCAATGCTATTGTATGGGTCCAAATTTGAACAACCACGACCGTCGACGAGTACGACGAACGACGAGGTCCTCGTAACTCGACGTCCTGCGGAGGACGACCTTAAGGCAAACAAGATATTGTACGACCCTTGTAATAATATATGTCCATTAGGGGGATATTAGAAATATTTCTTCAAATATTACTTATAACTTGTCTATTATAGCTTAGAAGGGTTTAACTCCTTATATATATATATATATATATATATATATATATATATATATAGCGAACAACAACCTTGTAAGGGAGGCTGATCCATAATACTTGCTGTAAATTTGGTTACACAAAGAAGTGAGAAGATTTATTGTAAACGATCGATTGATCTAGATAGATAAAGAATCCTTATTACCCGTATTCTCTTTATACATCTTTCGTTCTAGAGATTATTATACTTAGCTAAGATTTACCCCTTCCTTTTCTCTGAATGATTTATTCAAAAGGTTCTAATATATTTTGAGTCAAACAATTTGGTGCCATCTGTGGGGATTTCTATAGCTGAGATATTAGTTTCATCTAGGTTCTTGAAAGAAATAATTGCCTCTTTTTAAGCCTCCAAAAGCCAACAATGGCGGAAAAGGGAGAAGAGAGGTTAAAGTCTATAGTAGGTGTCACGAATAACCTCCTGAATTACCTCAATAAAGCCGGGGTAAAAGACAACAAAAACGCAACACAAGTGCTACGCCTAAGGGAGAAATCTCAACCCCCCTCCCGCACGAGGGCTTGACTGGCTCGCGCGAGAGGGAGTCCTCAACATCCGCAGCAGGAGAAGCACTACCGGCTATGAAAAGGCTATTACAGGAACGGTTGACAAACACCCTGAACAACATGCTCGAAAAGCCCACTCAGAGGGATATCGAAGGCACAATACTCGCAAAAACCACAGCTGTCGTCGATGAGCCAGAAACTCCACAAATAGGTAACACCCACACTGTCATTAATGTAGGTAACGATGCACATATGTCCATCTTAAAGAAAAATGGAAGAAATGGAAATTAGAACAAAACACTCTGTCACCAGATGAAAGAGTATCAGGAAAGAGTTGATAAAATACCAGGTGCTCCGAAGTTGCTGCCAAAATGCAATGTGGGACGATTCGTCGAACAACCATACATCGAAGGGGCAGCTACCCATTCTATTCCGAAAAACTTCAAAATGCCGCCATATTTGAAAATATATGATGGTACTACGAACCCGGAGTATCACTTAATCCATTACGTTACTGTAGTAAAAGGTAACGATCTATCGAAAGAACATGTGCCATCAGTACTGCTGAAAACGTTCGGGAAAACTCTGACGGGGGAGCGCTGACATGGTATTCCCAAGTACCAACATGATCGATATCGACGTTCGAAGAAATGGTAGATAAGTTCGTCACCACTCACACGGGAGTGAAGAAGGCAGAGTCCAGGGTAAATGACATTTTTGCCGTCAGGCAGACGACAGGCAAGTGAATTCGGGATTTCCTAGCCCATTCAACAAGGTAAGGATGAGCCTACTAAACGTGTCAAAAGGGATGGCGGTAGCAGCCTTCCAAAATGGGCTAAAAAAAATGGGTCGAAAGTAACCAAAAAGCTTCTAAGTAGACTCATGAAGTATCCCCCCACCACGTGGGAAGAGATCCATTACGCCTATTGTGCCAAATTAAGGGAAGACGAGGATGACTTGAGCGACCCGATCCAGTGGCTAACATCGGTCCAAACCGAAACAAGGAGAGATCGCCAAAATGACGGCCGACGAGACCAACCACTCTATTTCAATCGAGAAAGGCACCAGCCCTATATTCGCACATCCAATCCAGCTCCTCCACAACATATAGATACTGCGCCTCAACATACCACCCTATCCCGCAACGAAAGAGGTATGCCTCCACTATTATCTTCTCATTACTTTTGTGTTTCTCCTTTAGCAATAGTGTATGCAGTAGTAAATCTCGGCACAAAGGTGCAGTGGTCGTAAAAGATGAATTCAGATCCAAGCATCAGGAGATCGAATGTTCCGTGTGAATTTCACCAAGAAAGGGGACACAAGACCGATGACTGCATATGTCTACAACATGAGGTGGTGAGAATGTTAAACCAGGGACACCTGAAAGAACTACTGAGCGACCGAGGATGGATAAACTTTGCTCGTGGATGTGATAAACCTCACGGACCTCCAAAACCACCATCACCAGCTCGAACCATACAAATGATCATTGCTGACGGTGACGACACGATAATCAACCATGTAAAATTCACTACCACACACAAACGCAAGCAGACAGTCGCCCACGAATGGTATGATGACCTCGAAGATAGTATCATCTTCGATAAGTCAGATACTAATAGTTTTTTCTTCCCTCACTATGATGGTTTGGTTATAACTTTACATATCATGGATACCAACGTAAAAAGAATAATGGTGGATGATAGAAGCAGCACGTGTATTATTCACCCACGAGTTCTCATGCAGATTAGGGTCGAGTATAAAATAATACCACGTTGCATAACACTAACAGGATTAAATAACGCAGTGGAACGAACCTCTAGAGAGACAGCGCTACCCGTTCTGGAAGGGGGAGTAACCCTAGATACGATATTCCATGTCATGGACCATGAAACAGCCCACAACGCCATCATAGGGTATCCATGGATACATGCCATATGAGCCATTCCGTCAAGTTTCTATAAAGTAATCAAATTTCTAACTCCGTGGGGGATATTCAGCATCCGAGGTGAGCAATGCACCGCCCAAGAATGCTATTGGATCACCCAAGATTGCACACACATCAAACAACATTGCAGAAGCATAGCAATCAGCCATATCGGGAACCAAATCCGACACACAAATAAATACCATCAAAGACCCGGATGTCGTGGAGGCTTGCAATGCAACTATAGAAGACCTCGACCCCATTCAACTGGACAACACTAATAGCGCAAAAAAGGCTTATATCGGACACAACCTTTCAGAACCAGGTATATCATGAGTTCTTAACTGGTAATGCCGACATATTTTCCTTTTCCCATACAAATATGTCGGGAATCCCAAGGGACATCGTCACACACAGGCTGAGTGTCGATCCTCTTTACCCGCCGGTATGATAAATGAGGAGAAAATTCAATGCCACAATCAATCAGGCGGTCGGCAAATAGGTTGCTAAATTACTCACTAACGGTTCTATCCGAGAGTCAAAATTAGGGGTGGGAATTCGGTCGGTTCGGTTTGAGAAAATTCGGTTCGGTTATTCGGTTTTCGGTTTTGTAAAAGTAGTAACCGAAATCGAACTAAAATAAGTTCGGTTCAGTTCAGTTTTTCTAATTTTGGTTCGGTTATTTCGATTCGATTTTTGGTTTGAACATTATCATATTGGACTACTTCTATGTAATAATATGATCGGCGAATTTGTTGATTTTTCCCAAACATTGAAATTGTTGGAAATATTGTGTTTATAGAAAAAAATAGACTAAACTTTGCACACTATTATGGATCATAACATTCAAACATAGTGTAAATTACAACTTTTTGTGAAATTCTCCCGGAAGTTTTAATAGACCGAAAGTCTTTAAGATTGGAAAGTTGATGGACTTACTTAATTGAGTTGAGTCTTTGATAGACTGGACCTAATAATATTAACTTTTTACCTATGGGTTTAGCCTATATATAACTTAAAGAACATATATGCTAATAATTTGATTTTTCGGTTAACCAATCTAAAAAACTTAATAACCGAAAATCGAACCGAAAAACTGAAATTTTAAAATTTTAAACCAAAACCGACCGAACAAACCGATTAACCGAAATAAAAAAAATTTCGGTTAGGTCGGTTTATTCAGTTCCGACCAAAATATGCCCACCCCTGGTCAAATATCCCCAATAGGTCGCCAATGTGGTCATGGTAAAAAAAAGAACGGGAAATGGCAGATGTGTGCTGACTTCACCGATCTGAACAAAGCATGCCCAAAAGATTCCTTTCCATTACCACACATTGATCGGCTTATCGATGTAACAACATGACATGAACTACTGAGCTTCTTAGATGCGTACTCAGGTTACAATCAAATTCTAATGGCCGTTCGGACTCAAGAACGCAAGGGCGACTTATCAAAAGCTGGTCACCAAGATGTTCAAAGAACAACTCGGTAAGACCATGGAAGTTTACATCGATGACATGCTAGTTAATTTGAAAAAGAAAGAGGATCACATTGGCCATTTAGGGATGAAATTGAATCCCGAAAAATGTTCCTTCGGTGTTACCTCGAGAAAGTTCTTTGGTTTTCTAGGGGTATTGAGGTCAACTCGGATCAGATCAGGGCCATCGAAGGAATACTAGAGATGTTGACCAGCAAGAAGCAACTGCAGAAATTAATAGGACAAATAGCCGCCTTGTTGAGGTTCATCTCACGATCATTAGACATATGTCATAAATTCTTCAATATGTTAAGGAAAGACCACAAAATGCAGTGGAACGCAGAATGCGTCGATGCCCTGAGAAAATTGAAAGCGTATCTATCCTCGCCACCACTACTCATCAAGGCAGACCCAAGTGAATGCCTACTTATGTAACTAGCAGTCTCCGAAGTCGCGGTAGGTGCAGTCTTGATCCGCGAAAGCAAAAGGTACCCTCACCTTGAAAAATTAGCTTTGCCATTAGTCGCAGCTTCATGAAAGCTTAGACCATATTTTCAATGTCACCCCATAAAAGTGGTGACAACCTTCCCCCCTGAGGGGAATCCTACACAAACTCGAACGATCGGAAAGATTGGCCAAATGGGCCATAGAACTAAGCGAGCATGACATAACATACCAACCACAAACTGCCATTAAGTTGCAGATGCTCGTCGATTTCATCATCGATTTCAGTGCGGAAATATTGCCTGAAGCAGAGTAGGAGGCGCTCCGCGCCTCCACACATTCCGACCTCAGGGTCCTCTACACTAACAACACATCTAATGCATCGGGATCAAGAATGGGACTCATCCTTGAAGTTCCTACGGGCGAAGTAATTCGCCAGTCCATACGATGCCATGAGATGAATAATAACAAGGCCGAGTATGAAGCTGTGATTGCAGAATTGAAACTAGCCCTCAAATATGGCGCTCGATGACTTGTCCTCCATTGCGATTCTCAACTCGTAGTGAACCTAGTCACCAGGACTTTCCAAATCAAAGAACAGAGACTACAAAAGTACCAGCCAAAAATTCACAAACTGCTGCCAGAGTTCGATAAATGCTGCCTCGACCAAATACCTAGGGCATAGAATATATAAGCAGACGGCCTCGCCAAACTAGCAGCAACAACCAAAAATATCAACAAGGAAAATGTGGTCACCCTTCTCTATTCCACATAGACCAAGTTGAGGTACATTCTATAAACCTAACTTGGGACTGGAGAAACCGTCTCGTAAAATATTTGCAGGATGGAACGCTCCCACAAGATTATAAAGAAGCCAAAAAACTTCGAACATAGGCAGCCAGATACAGCTTTGTAAACTGTGATCTCTACAAAAGAATGTTCGGCAGACCCCTGGCTAAGTGTCTCGGGACCAATCAAACAAGACGATTAGTAAAAGAAGTACATGAGGGGCATTTTGCAACCGATACAGGAAACCGCTCCCTCATCCAATGCCTCATCTGCGCCGGATACTACTGGCCCACCATGAAAAAAGAAGTCGTGGACTATGTTAGAAAATGTGAGCAGTGTCAAAAATATGCCCCTTTGATATACAAGCGGGAGAACTCTTACATTCCGTCACCTCACCATGTCCATTCATAATGAAGGGGATGTATATTGTTGTACCCTTCCCGGCAGGACTAGGTAACGTACGCTTCCTTTTGGTTTTAACTGATTATTTTTCTAAGTGGGTGGAAGTAGGTGCGTACACCCAAATACGCGAGCAAGAGGTCATCACATTCATAGGGAAATACATAATATGCCTCTTCGGCATTCCCAAAGAAATCAACTATGACAACGGACCTCAGTTCGTCGGAAAGAAAACGATCGTGTTTTTTGAAAAATGGCACATCAAGCGAATACTCTCCACACCATACCATCTCGCTGGCAATGGCTAAGCCGAATCCTCAAACAAGGAAATAATGAATATATTGATAAAGAAGCTCGAGGACGCCAAAGGGATATGGCTTGAACCACTACCAAGAGTACTATGGGCATACCGCACAACACCAAAAACTAGCACATGCGAGATGCCATATTCACTAGTCTACATGACTGACGCAGTTATACCCATCGCAGTTGGAGCGCCTAGTTTGAGATACTCCAACGAGAGTGGACCAAACAATGAAAAAAATAGGCTACAAGATCTGGATGAAATCAAAGAATGGAGAGACATGGTGTCGTGCCCCCTTTTTCTCGCGAAATTGGGTTTGTGACATTTGGGAGGACAAAGCGTTCCCTTTTGGGAATTGGGTTTGAATTGAAGAGTCATCATGTAATGATTAAGTGCATTAGGACACTAAGAAGAATTTTAATTTGGAAAACCAGAGATTGGGTAAGGGCTCGAAATTATCCCAAGGGGAAGGTGTTAGGCACCCATCAAAATCCACTAGTATGATTTCCGGCCATACTATAATTGTGACTTTAAGTGCAAACAACAAGTAGACAAGTAGGGCTTCAAATATGAGGGGGTTTTCACATAATTGTTGCAAGTAATTGAAGTTAATGAACAAGCTGAAATTTGAGAAAAGGCAGTTTTGAAATTCTGAAGGTAATAGAATAAACAAGTAAAGGGAAGGGGGTCCAAGGTTTACAAAGTAATATCGATCACCCCACACAACACCCGGTAACCACTTATGTGTTATCGCGTGGTCATCATATCCATATCTACCCTTTCCTACCCCGTTAAGGTATTAAAGCGCGAAATAGTCTTTTTTACTTATTGCATGCTATTACCCGTCCCAATCCTGTCAGTCCCGGAGGCATTTGGGACAACTAATCCTAAAGGGAAGAGGTATGGTTTTATAATATTAAAAGGACAAATTCTAAGCCAACAATCAAAAACACAAATAACAATTATGGGGGAAAGTACATAAATAAATAAGGCTCAAATAGGCCTCCTTAGATAAGAGAAAACATATAGTTTAGCATGTCTTGCACGTACTGATTAGGTCTAATTAAACTTAAAATCTAAGGCATGCTAATTTAACCCATATTTTTAGATAAAAATCGGAAGTAGACCTGCCCGTTGGCTGTAATTAATAAAGACTGGTGCAGTTTAACTTTCATCCTAAGGCTTGCCTAAGTGATAGACGAAAACCTATAGGCATGATATCTAAAGATTTCATAAATAAGAGTATGAACCGATTACAGATTGACTTAGGAAGAGGTTGCCAGTTTTAATAGGAGAAGTATAAATTCTAAAATTAATAGACATTGTTGTAACTTATAGGCAGACAAAACATTTCGGATTTGGTTATTAATTCCTATATGCATGCTTTATACGCGCTGTTAGTTTTAGCCACTTGTGTAGACATAGTGGAGATGCAGAAATCCTATAACATGATATCTAAGTGTGATGGATTATTTAAGACCTATAATCACATTTTCCTAGTGACAGATGCATATGCAAGATTCAGAATGGCCTATGGACATGTTCTCTAAATGCATGTGCGAGATTCAGATTTTTAGTAATTACAGACATAGTATCATATGAGAGTGCAAAATTCCTTATAGGCATGGTATCTACATGAAAGATGCAAGAGTATTATAGGCATGATAACTATATACAATGCATAAGTCTTATAGGTATGATAACTATATGAAATGCAGAAATTCTTATAGGCATGATAACTATATGAGATGCAAAACTTCTTATAGGCATGATAACTAGATGAGAAGTGCAGGAATTAAATATTCCTGTAGGCAAGTTATCTACCCATATACATGCATGGTTAGCCCTCCCCTTTTCACTAGCCATACCCAATAGTTTTTTACAAGTTATTACAACCTAGAATGGGAACAAAAAGCAAAATTACATCAGAAATTAAAAGTACAACCAAGGGGAGCCTAATTCAGGCTCCTTTTCTGAAACATGAGATGAACCAACTCCAGGAGATCAATGTCCCAGAGCCTTTCTCTCATTTGGATGTGTTAGAGTTTCCTAAGAACTTAGAAGCTAAGAGTGAGTGTAAGTGCTGAGAGGGAATTCTGAAAAAGGGGAAAGGGGAAGTGGCAGAAGGGCAAGGACAGGCTAGTGGGCATACCTAGCAATGGGAAATGCTGGCACACCCCACAAGCCTATTAAAACATATTGTTTTGGGAGTTAGGATCCCCTAAGGGATCAAGTCCAAACATGAACAATAACTTCCATATTGCCATGTTCTGAACCACATCTCAAGTAACATAGAGGGAAATAGGGATACAGGGATTCACAACAGAAATAGGTAAAAAAGGAAATTAACATGCTAGTTAAACATTTAACTCTACATAGACAATAAACATGGATGTAAAGGCTATAAGTAAACACATTGGGATGATGCTGAAGCTAAAACTAGAACTTACCAGTCTTAAGGAAACAAGTAAGAAGAAAGCAGTAGTCTTGTAAAGCCAAAGTGCAAACAAGTAGTCAGAATAGTATGTGTTTAGAAGAGAATTGTGAGATTGTAAGTGTGAAGTCTAATCGTGTTAATCGTGTGTGCTTTGTGTTAAAGAAGGTCATGTATTTATAGTGTGAAATTCATTAGAAAAAAAGGCAAAAGAATAATTGAAGACTTATTGTAAATCAATTACACAAGGTTTCCCTTAATTAAGGGATTCAGATTCAAACGGGTAACACCAATTAAGGAAAGGAATTAATCAAACACTTGTGTAAAGCATGCAATTGAGGGAAAATACATAAGGGTTATTTAGGGACAGTGTCTTTGCCATATGCGGTTGTACAACTTAAGGAAAGAGAATCAATTAACAGCCAAGAAATCAGAAGTCCAAAGATTTGGTATGAATGAACCAAGCCAGAAAGGTGGAAATAGGTTTTTAACTTAAGGAAAATCGGTAGCAATCGATTAGAACTATTAAAAGAAATTATGAATAAATCACAAGTTGGAAAACCTTTTGAAAAAATATTCAGCACATATAAAAGCATACAGACACGTTAAACATGAAAGAAACTTATCATGCCAACCAGTTGAAAAGTCTAGTGTAGAAGAATTTAAAAAGTTTAGAATTGTTTGCAAAGAAAGAAGTTCAAACTTAGTTCAAAGACTTAGAGCTTAGTCTGAAAGAGTCAAGGGTTCTAAAATAAAACCCTAGTTCAATCACAGGATCAAACCTCGGCAGAACCCCCAAATGCTAGGGTTTCCACCTCGAATCAAATACAGAGACGAGGAAGCAAGTAGTCGAAATAGGCTCAGGGGTTTCTTTCAGAAACTCATGAGAACACATGAAAACACAATAGAAGGTTCAAAGCAAACAGAGTGAAGAAAGTAATTCAAAGCATAATGAGAGAACAATCATGATAGTAGAAGAAACACGTTTAAGAAAAAATCCTTTTAGAAGAGACTTAAACAGGGTTCAGTAAAAGAGAAAACAGTAAACGTTTAAGAACACAATAGAGGATATAGTAGAAGAACACAAGAACACCGGAAAAGTATAGCAAAAAAACATATAGGAAAACATAGCAAGATAAACATGTGAGAGCATGGTATAGAAACACAGGAGGAAAACGAAATATAGAAAACACCGAAGAACATGTGTGGTAAAAGGAAACATATGCAACCAGTAAAAGACAAATACACACCAAGAATAGGAAAAGAAAAGTTAGAGAAACATTTTAAGCATTTCAAAAAACCCTAAATTGAAAAAGAAGTGGTTTTAAAAGTAATTTTAAAAGAAAGTTAGGGAAACTGTTTGAAAACTCAAATAGAGCATGGATACACAACAGATCTAAGAAAAATCATAGAAAATCTCGAATAATTAGGGTTTCAGAAGAACCCTAAAATGAGAAAGGCTTTGAAAAGGTCCAATCTGAGCCAACGAAGATCAGAATCAGGCTCAGAAGACCATAATACGTCAGAGCAAAGCCGAATATGGTCGTGGAACCTTGGATCGATGGATATCTAAACGAACACCTTCGAGGTCAGACCTCGAACCTTCGAGTACCAAGTGTATAAGAGCAAAGGGAGGCAAGTTTAAGACTCCTATGACCAGAGAAGCCATGGTTTCCGGTGAGTATCAAAGTGGGAATGATTAGAGGCGGCTAGGGTTAAGGAAGGTTCGAGAGCATCTGAGAGAGAAGAGGGGTTTCAAGGCATCGTCTAAGGGGAAATGGATTAGGTTTAGGGGGTTGGGGGATTAAAAAAGGTAAGGGTGAATCTTTTGATCAACGCCCTGGATCAAAAGGGGAGTCGGGCGGGTTGGAAAAATGGGTAAGGGGTCGGATTAAATTGTAATTGGACTGAGTAATTTTAAATTTGAAATTGGGTTACTGGGGTGGTCGATTTTGGCTATATTTGAAATGAAATAGGGCTAAATTTTAAATAGCCACTTTTTCTCTTTTTATTTTATAAAAAATAGCAAAATTATTTCTGGAAATAAATTAAAGGTGATAAATTAAATAAAGTATATAAATATTAGATTACAAATATTGGAATCAAATTTGTAATTATAAACGCTATTAAATCTTAAAATAGGTTGAAATTGCAATTGTATGCAATTTAGCTTTAAAAATGCCAAATCAATTTATAAAAATATCCAAAAATTACCTTAGCTATATATTGATATAATATGAGAATAGAATAACTGAATCAACAAAAAAATAATTTATGGGAATAATTATTGATTTTATAATGTTAAAATGAGGTAATAAATTGGTTTTAAAATCTTTAAAAATTGGACATGCTTATATATGCATATATATTATTTTGAAAGTATTTTGCATATATAAAAAATATACGGGAAAAATTGGGTATCAACAGCTGCCCCTCTTTACTCGGGAAGGATGAAAGAGTTGTCGGGTAAAGATACGATGGCCAATTTTGACGGAGTGAAATGGTTTGAAAAGGTTGACCGTGCTTTGGTTCCTGAGCTACCTACATATCACTGGTCTTACAGGAATTAGGCCATATGTAGTTCAGGATCCATTGGTGGGATATGCCGATGGAGATCTTTCAAGAATGGACGTGATACTTAGGTTGGGATGGATGGTTAAAGTCTGATAGGGCTGTGGGAACTGAAGCGGGATCGCTCCTGCTGAGATGGTCATTGCTCTCCGGTTTACCTGTAAATAAGCAATGCAGTGTATATTGTGCCAAAATTTAAACGTGATTCAAGTTCCCGTCGGACCATGAATAGTGTCTTCGGACTGTTAGGATGACGTCCTTAGACTATGATGTCCTGGGCCATGAAGCATATGATAAAGGATTCACAGGCTATGAAATGATGCTCTCAAGCTATGAGAATGATGCCTCCGAAATATGATGCCTTTGAATAATGATATGCAAGAGATTAAAAGGGGTCCTTAAGTCATGGCATGGCGTTCTCGAGCTATGCGAATGGTGCCTCCGAACAATGATACCTTGGGACAAATTTGGTGATCTTTTAGCCCATTCAATGCGATAGGTGGCGATCTTTCAGCCCATGAGAGTGTAAATAAAGTGGCGGTATTTCAGCCGGTGCAAGACATTAATAAAGATGGCGATCTTTCAGCCGATGTAGGACATAAATAAACGTGGTGATCTTTCAGCCGACGCAGGACATAAATAAAGGTGATCATCTTTCAGACAATGCAAGATGTAAATAGAGGCGGTGATCTTTCAGCCATGCAAGACATAGATAAAGGTGGCAATCTTTCAACCGATGCAAGATGTAAATAGAGGTGGCGATCTTTCATCCATGCAAGATGTAAATAAAGGTGGCGATCTTTCAGCCATGCAAGATGTAAATAGAGGTAGTGATCTTTTAGCCATGCAAGGTATAAATAGAGGTGGCGATATTTCAGCCATGCAGATGGAGGTAGATCTTAACCTCGGAAGGCATAATGGTAGCCTTATGCAATGCAAGAATGCAGATGAAGATAGAGCTTAGTCTCGAAAGGCAGAATGCTAGCCTTATGCAATGCAGGAATGCAGATGGAGACAGAGCTTAGTCTCGGAAGGCAGAATGGTAGCCTTATGCAATGCAAGGAAGAATGCAGATGGAGACAGATATTAGTCTTGAAAGGCATAATGGTAGCCTTGTGCAATGCAATGAAGAATGCAGATGGAGGTAGAGCTTAACCTCGGAAGGCAGAATGGTAGCCTTATGCAATGCAAGGAAGAATGCAGATGGAGACAAAGTTTAGTCTCGAAAGGCATAATGGTAGCCTTACGCAATGCAAGAAATAAAAGTTGAATAGTAAGAAAATATCTTAGCTGCTAGCTAATAGCTGATAGTTGATAGCTGATAGCTGATTGCGATATTGTGGCGACTGGGGGTATTGTATGTGAATAGCAATTGTGAACAGGTGTGATAGTTATAAGAGTCGTGTTCCTGAATAGTATGAGTGTATAATATATGATTTTGCGACTTGGGTGCCTGCATCCAAAGAAAAATCATGAGTTTTGTAAAGGGGAAAGGCTAGTTCGAGTCCCCGCTGCTTTGCTCACCCTGTTCGATTTTGGTCTAATGACATGGCATTTATCATCGGGGCAGCGTTGCTAAACAAAGAGATTTTGACAATAAACATGCATGAATTTGTAAAGATATGACATAACTATATATTTAAGAAATAGTGTTTAGATGAACCGACGATTGTGACGTGGTTCAAGACATCACGACCTCTCCTGCTTCGGAATTTTAAGGGTCCTCCTTAAAATTCTGCCCTAGTTTAATGGACTGTTGCTTCTGACGGTTGCTTGTGGTGATCGGCTGAAGTTACTTCAAAATTTTGAGAGTCCTCCTCAAAATTCTGCTCCAGTTTCCAATTGCGGGGGAAAATGAAAAATTTATTGAATTTTGACCGAACCCATAAGGCTTCCTAAATATCCCCTCTAAAATGGGAACCAGGTCAGACGTTGTTCAAATTATATCATATAGGAAAAGCATGAAGATTACACATAGTAGCCCTTGACTGAATCTGAATTGATTAGCTTCGGCCAAACTTCTTCGTCCATTTCTGCAAGTATAAGGGCTCCTCCTGTTAGAACCCGATGAACCATGTATGGACCCTGCCAATTGGGAGAGAATTTCCCTTTGCCTTCATCTTGATACGGGAAAATTTTCTTTAACACTAGCTACCCCGGTGTGAATCGTCTTGGTTTGAATCTCTTGTTGAAGGCTCTAGACATTCTGTTCTGATAAAGCTGACCGTTTCAAACTGCATTCATTAATTTACCATCTATAAGAGCCAGCTTCTCGTAGCGACTTTTTACCCATTCTGTGTCATCGAGCTCAGCTTCTTGTATGATCCTTAAGGAAGGAATTTCTACTTCGGCAGAAATGACGGCTTCCGTACCATATACCAGCATGTAGGGGGTTGCCCCAGTTAATGTTCGGACTGTGGTGCGATATCCCAATAGAGCGAAAGATAGCTTTTCGTGCCATTGCTTATTCTTCTCTATCATCTTCCTTAGCATCTTCTTGATGTTCTTATTGGTATCTTCTATGACTCTATACATCTGAGGCCGGTAGGCTGTGGAATTCTTGTGTATAATTTTGAAGGTTTCACACAAAGCTTTCATTAAGTCAATGTTGAGTGTGGAACTGTTATCAGTAATGATTGAATCTGGAATCCCGAATAGGCAAACAATACGATCGCAGACAAAATCTGCCATGACTTTCTTAATCACTGCTTTGTAAGATGCTATTTCGACCCATTTGGTAAAATAATCAATTGCCAGTAGGATGAATCTATGTCTATTGGAAGCAGCAAGTTCGATTGGTCCAATAACATCCATTCCCCATGCGGTGGACGGCCATGGTGAGCTTGTTGCATTAAGCTCGTTTGGAGGTACCTTTATCATGTCTGCATGTATCTGACATCGGTGGCATTTCCGGACATACTGGATGCAGTCTGTCTCCATTGTCATCCAAAAGTAACCATCATGGAGGATCTTCTTTTCTAAGATAAAATCATTCATATGCGGACCACAGGTCCCTGTATGTATTTCCTCTAGCAGTTTGGATGCTTCCCTTGCGTCGACACACCTTAATAATCCCAGATCTGGAGTTGTCCTATACAGGATTCCTCCACTGTGAAAGAAATTGTTGGACAACCTTCAAAGTGTGGCCTTTTGAGTAGCATTTGCAAGCTCTAGGTATTCTCCTTTTGCCAAATATTCCTTGATGTCATGAAATCAAAGCTTTCCACCTGCTTCCTCTTCGACATGAGCACAGTAAGCTGGCTGATCATGGACCTTCACCGGAATAGGACCAATGAAGTTCTTATTTGGATGATGTATCATAGATGATAAGGTGGCCAATGCATCGGCGAACTCATTCTATATTCTTGGAACATGCTGGAACTCTGTCTTCATGAACCTCTTTCTCAATTCCTGCACATAGTGCAAATAAGGGAGTATCTTGGAATTCTTGGTCGCCCATTCTCCTCGTACCTGATGTATAAGCAGGTTTGAATCCCCGATTACTATCAACTCTTGGATATTCATGTCAATGTCCATCTTGAGCTCCAAGATGCAGGCTTCGTACTTGGCCATGATGTTGGTGCACGGGAACCTGAGTTTGGCAGACACCGGATAATGCTGGCTAGTTTCTGATACTAGGACCGCTCCTATGCCAACTCCTTTGAAATTTGTTGCTCCATCGAAGAATAACCTCCAAACATCATAGGATTCTACAATATCTTCTCCTATGAATGATACCTCTTCATCTGGAAAGTACGTTTTTAGGGGTTTGTATTCTCCGTCTACAGGGTTTTCAGCAAGGTGATCTGCTAGTGCCTATCCCTTGATTGCTTTCTGAGTCACGTAGACAATGTCAAATTCACTCAAAAGGATTTGACACTTGGCTAGCTTGCCAGTGGGCATGGGCTTCTGAAAGATGTTGTTCAAAGGATCCATCCTGGATATGAGATATGTAGTATAGGTATAGAAGTAGTGCCTCAACTTCTGGGCCACCCAAGTTAGAGCACAGCAGGTGCATTCCAACAGAGAATACCGGGCATCATACGAGGTGAACTTCTTATTGAGATAATAAATGGCTTCCTCCTTTTTTCCTATTTCATCATATTGCCCTAGGACGCAACCGAAGGTACCATCTAACACTGCGATGTAGAGTAGTAAAGGTCTACCTGGCTCAGGCGGGATCAAGACTGGTAGTGTTGATAAGTATTCCTTGATTCTATTGAAAGCTTTCTGGCATTCATCGTTCCATTTGGTGGCGGCATCTTTCCTCAACATTTTGAAGATTGGTTCATAAATAACCGTAGATTGGGCTATGAACCGACTGATGTACTTAAGTCTTCCCAAGAAACTCATTACATCCTTCTTGTTCTTTGGTGGTGGCAATTCTTAAATAGCTTTGATCTGTAATGGATCCAGTTCTATTCCCCGATGACTCACAATAAACCCAAACAATTTTCTAGCTGGAACCCCGAATGCACGCTTTGCGGGGTTCAGTTTCATATTGTACCTTCTCAGCCTGTTGATTAACTTCCTCTGATCTTCCATGTGATCAGTGGATTTCTTGGACTTGATGATGATATCATCCACGTGTACCTCGATCTTCTTGTGTATCATATCATGGAAAATGGTAGTCATGACCCTCATGTAGTTGGCCCCCACATTCTTTAACCCAAACGACATCATCTTGTAGCAGTACATTCCCTATAGTGTAATGAAAGCCATTTTTTTGGCATCTTCTTCATCCATCCAGATCTGATGATTCCCAGCGAAACAATCTACGAATGATTGCAACTAGTGCTTGGCGTAATTTTCAATCAAGATGTGTATGTTTGGCAAGGGGAAGTTATCTTTTGGACTGGCCCGGTTGAGATCCTGGTAGTCGACACATCCCATATTTCTTTGGCACTAGCACAATGTTACCTAAGAACCTTAGCTTTGACCTTCTTAGTGACTTCTTCCTTGATTTTCAGACTCATGTCTGGCTTGAACTTTCTGAGCTTCTATTTTACTGACATGTTGGATCGGTTGGCAGTTTGTGAGCCACAATAGATGTACCCAGACCAGTCATGTCATCGTATGACCAGGCGAATATGTCCTCATTTTTTACCGGTGATAAGTGAACATTGATCCGTGTTTCTTTGACATTTTTTGCATCTCCCAGGTTAACAATCTCAGTCTCGTCCAGGTTGGACTTAGGTCTGTTCTCAAAATTCTCAACTTCTATAATGATTTACTCAAGTATATCATCTTCCTATGAATCTATGTCTGTTTGTTGCGTTGTCTCGTTGCATTTCACAGTCATTGGTTCATCAAGATAAGTAATAGTAATGTTGTATAAGTAAAGTAATGAGAGAAAATAATAAGAATAAGATTTATAAGAAAACTGAAATGCTTTGACAAATTCCATAACTTGTTTTGGAACATCGGAACTCTTTCTTGCAAAAAATAAAAAAACGAAAGGAAATTAAACTAGTAAAATAAAATAGCGCATGATGCTTGTTCAGCCTTGTTACCCCGAGGCTTACCATGCTTTGGTGGTTCTGATAGTCCAGTTATTGAGGCGTGCTCCTCCGCTTACAGCCTGTATGGAAGGGCCTTCCTCCCCCTCCTCCTCGAAAATGACACAGCAGTCCATATCGTCATCTTCTAAGAACAAATTCCTCATTGCTGCCAGTGCTTCCTCCTCTTCTGACCCGTAAATGACCTCGGCCGGCTAGAAAGTCTGCTCCAAATGGGGTATTGGTTGCTCCAAAAGATAGTAAGGATTGTGCCATGGTGGCGACCAGTAGTTGAATTCCTCCCAAGTATACTCATATCCCAACCCGAAGGTGGTGCCATGTTTCTTGAGCTTGATGGGCTTAGCAATTCCTTGGAGGTTTTTGCCAAGTCCCTTGCCAGGTTCATACCCGCTCCAGTTCAGTATGCTTTCAATTTTGTTGTCCCACTATTTTTCCTTATCGATGGCGTTGACTCACTCGATGTGGTGGTAAATTTCTCCACCTATCCTTCTTCTTCCTCCAATTGCTGGGATGGTCTAGCGAATATATATGGAATTGCTACCGTCGCCATGAATGATCACCACCTGGTGATTGCACTCAAACTTCACTGCATGATGTAGTGTTAACTCCACAGCCCCGGTGGCGTGAATCCATGGTCGTCCCAACAACAGATTGTAGGACGTTGGCACATCTATCACTTAAAAATCAACATCAAACCAAGTAGGCCCCATTTGCAAACAAAAGCTAATTTCCCCAATAGTAGACCTTTGAGAATCGTCGAAAGCTTTGACATTGATGGCCCCATACTTGATCTCATGTAGCCCTTTTTCCAATGTCCTGAGTGTTACTAACGGACAAATGTTGAGACTGGATCCCCCATCAACCTGGATCCTTTTAATAAAATAATCTTCGTACTACATGGTGATGTGCAATTCCTTGTTGTGACTCAACCCCTCTGGTGATAGCTTATCTTCGTGAAAAGTGAATTTGTGACTTTCCAACACCTGGCCTATCGTGTTTGTCATCTCTCCAGCGGTGATGTTACTTGGTACATATGCCTCACTCAACACTCTTAACAAGGCATTCTTGTGTGTATCAGAACTCTGTAGCAAAGCAAGGATAGAAATCTGTGATGGTGTTTTGTTCAGTTGATCAATGACTCAATATTCTTTGTCTTGTATCTTTCTCCAGAGATCGTCGGGCTCGATTTCAGTGATGGCGGACTGACTGGTGGCCAGCTTGCTTGATTCAGCCAAATGCTCAGGGGTATAAACCCTACCGGTTCTTGTCATACCCTGAGCCGCAACAGCTTCCTCGAACCTGACCTTGCCTTTCCTTCTTACCTCGACCGTGTAGTCCCTAGGTATGGCTTTTGTGTGGAATAGTGTTACTGCCGACATTGCCACTGGAATTGGCATGGCTATCTTTACTCCGATCGGAGCAGGTTCCTTAGGCGGTAAGACTGCAACTTCAAAGGGTGTAGGTTTGTTTGCTAGTGACATAAACTCAACCTCAATTGGTGTTGGCGTCTTTGCAGAGGATGGTGCTTCAAACTCGAGCGGCATGGACATGTTTACCTCGGTGTCCCCAAAAGGCTGGATCTGGACCACAATTGGATTAAGGGTGACTACTGGCTTCTTTGGATCATCACCTTCTGTGATTAGCCCGATTGATCCCTTGGGGTCCCAGTCATCCTCTATCTCGATCATGTGAATGCCTCCACCCTTGTGGTCTAGCAGAGGGTTATTGTAGACATTCAGAGCAGGCTCCTTTGCTACAAAGATCTTGTTATCAATTAAAGTTTGAATCTTATCCTTCACAGAGCGGCATTCATCAATGGTATGTCCCTTCATGTTGGAATGGTATGCAAAGGATTTATTTGGGTTGACCCCTTAAGAATGGTTTTTTGGGATTATGGCAGGGATAAGGGTGACATAACCAGTAGCCTTGAGCCTTTCGTACAGCTGGTCAATTGGTTCAACAATGGCGGTGTATTGTTTGGGAGGTCTGTGGTCAAAATTCGGTCGAGGTCTAGGGACGTTTTGATGTGGGGGAGATGATTGATAGTGGGATGGTTGGGTGTTGTAGGCTTGGTAAAAATGTGCCGGTTGGGAGTATTTGGGTGAAGTGGGCTGATATGCAGAAGGTGCAGCTGATTGATAAGTGGGTGGTGTAGTTTGGTAAGTGGGTGAGGGTGCTTCGGTAGGCTGATATGTGATTGGAGGTATTGGGTATGTTTGGTACTTGATAGGGGATTTGGTCCTCTGTGCAAACATTACAGCACCTACGTCCCTTTTCTTGAACGTGCCACCAGATTGTAAAGCCTTATTGGTAGCCTGCAAAGCTTCAAAGTTTGTGACTATACCACTCTGATACCTTCCTCGATCCTTTCTCCTAACCTGATGATGTCAGAAAACTTGTGATGCTCGATCAGTATCAATCTCTCATAATATTGTGGGTCTTTGGCCCAAACGAAGAATTTGTTCATTTGCTCTTCTTCTAAAGCAGGCCTATCCTTAGCAGCTTCTGATCTCCATCAAGTAGCATACTCACGAAAGGTTTCTGTGGGTTTCTTCTTCAAGTTTTGGATGTACAACACATCTGGTGCCTTCTCCATGTTGAACCTGAATCTATCCATAAAATCAGACACCATGCTGACGCAGCTTGATCACTTCTTTGGATCCTGGCTAATGGACCAAGATAAAGCATCTCCCTTCGAGCTTCTCATGAAAAGCTTCATGCGGATCTTCTCATCTCTTCCCACTCCGACCAGTTTGTCACAATATGTTCTCAAGTGGACCCTGGGATCCCCTGTGCCATCAAACATTTAGAACTTGAGAGGTTGTACCCCTCGGGCAGTTCGACATCGGGCTGTATGCACAGATCTTCATAGTTTAGTCCCTCGATTCCCTTACTACCTTCAATGCCCTTGATTCTGCTAGTCAGTTTCTTGAGTTCTTCTGCCAGATTCTTGATGAGTGAGTCTTTATGCTCTGACTCGGGTGTGCTTGAAATAGGTTGAGTAGAGTGTGGCATAGTTTCCACATAGATGGGGGGTGTTATGGTGAGTGTGGAGATGGTCATTTGTGGAGTTCAAGGTTCCGGGATGAGTAGTGGGGTATTGTTGGAAGTGTGGAAAGTATTGCAGTGATGGGGAGAAGCGGGATAGTTTGGCTTCAGGATGCTTTGTGGAGGTTTGGGGTTCTGCGTGCTTGGGAAATTGACATCTGGGGTGGTGAGGGAAAATGACAAGCTTTCCAAGTTCCAGACCTCATCAAGTTCCTCCTGAAATTTCAACAGTTTGTGCTCGAGTTGGGACGCACTTTCTTTGGAGACCTGAGTACCCTGAGTGATTTCTACCCATTCAATCGAGTTTTTCCTTTCTGATGTTGCTCAAATCTTCCATCTTTCCCTTGTTCCTGTTTCTGACGGGACTAGGAGGAGGAGTGGGAGGAGGGCCCTTGGATCTTGTGGAATATGATGACGATGCCAGAGGGCACGAACTAACCTTTGGAAATGGGAATAAACAAAAGCAAAAACAAAAAGGTAAAAAGTAAGTGACAATGAAAGAAAAGATGTTGCGATATTTAAACACATAGTGCAAGAATATAAATCGTGTCCTAATTTGGGGAACCTCTTTTTGCCCGAGGTAGGCCTAGCGACAAACTGATTTGGAGAACTTATAATGCTAAATGCCTCATTTTATTGATAAAAAATAAGATGAATCCCAAAACGACACTAAATAATAGGAAATAAAATGTCACCAACGGCCATTGGCCTTATTACATTTCTTAAAGCAAATGAATCCTATCTATTTGGTCCCAGAAGGACCTTCCCCAGACTCAGCATCTTTGGCTCCATCGAACAACTTCACCAGCTCACGAATTCCTTGCAGCAAGTAGGCTCTGGCCAGGTGTCCGCTTTCAAACCTCTACCTTTGCGATTATCTAGCATCAATAAACCCGAAGTATCCCACAATATACCAGCCAGTCCTCCTATTTCCTCAAGCAATGGTGTCATCTCAATGTCTCCGAAGTGGAACACAGACCTATCACAATCCTAGAATAGAGTAGTAGCTTCTATGATTTTGTTGTTGGGTTGGATTTCCAAAAGGGAAGGTAAATTTCCCATGTATTTCCGGACAAGAGTCTGATCACTGAAATGAAGATCTTCCCACCAGTTTAGCAATTTTGGGTGGATGTTGGTGACCATGCTAAATCTGGGCACTTTGTGCCTCATTTTCTTCAAGACAAAAGTGTTAAGCCCTTACCCCCACCAGACTCGACTACTAAATATCAATAATTGGCATAACAAGCATTTAGTTCTCCAAATAAATGCAGAAAACGTGGTAGCTTTTGTTTGGGTTTCAAAGAAACCCGGTGGACTTGGACAAGGCTATCTTACATAGACATTATGCGAACAACATAACTGAATCGTCTAAGTTTGACAGTGATACATGCACCTTTAAACAGAGTAAGATTTTTATGAAGTATTGGACTGGTACCCTTGAGCGGACAACTCAAGAGGGAAAGGCATCGAACCGTCTACTACCACATTAATCGACTGGTTTTACCGCAAATATGCCTTTGCCGAATTTAGGGGGTGATAATATCAAAAGAGCGCAACCAGTCATTATAAGCGTTGCTATGGTATTTGTTTGGCACGAGTGGAACATAATGTTGAAAGCATGCTTATGCAATAATTAAAACAAATTTCCACGTATTTGCACGTTCATAAAGTAATAATTACAATAGTTTCTCATAATTTACAATAGTAATAAAGGAAAGCGATAAAGGAAAACATTAAGAGAAATAAAGGAAAGAAATAAAGAGCCAAGTCAGTTTTGTAGTAGAAGAAGGAATAAATACTTAAAGGCAATAAATAAGACATATAAAGGAGCATAAAGTCACAAATAGCATGAAATGGTAAAAGCCTAAAAAATCTCCAACAGAGTCGCCATGCTATCGCACCCCTTTTTTCTCGCAAAATCGGGTTTATTACATTTGGGAGGACAACTCGTTCCCTTTTGGGAATTGGGTTTGAATTGAAGAGTCACCACCTAATGATTTAGTGCATTAGGACACTAAGAATTTTAATTTAGAAAATCAGAGATTGGGTAAAGGCTCGAAATTATCCTGAGGAGAAGGTGTTAGGCAACCCTCGAAATCCACTAGTGTGGTTTCCGGCCATGGTATAATTGTGACTTTAAGTGCAAACAACAAGTAGACAAGTAGGGTTTCAGATATGAGGGGGTTTTCACATAATTGTTGCAAGTAATTGAAGTTAAAGAAAAAGCTGAAATTTGAGAAAAAGCAGTTATGAAATTCTAAAGGTAATAAAATAAACAAGTAAAGGGAAGGGGGTCCTAGGTTTACAAATAATATGGATCACCCCACACAACATCCCGGTAACCGCTTATACACGTGGTGTTATCGCGTGGTCATCGTATCCATATCTGCCCTTTCTCACCCCGTTAAGGCATTAAAGCGCGGAATAGTCTCGTTTACTTATTGCATGCTATTACCCGCCCCAATCCTGTCAGTCCTGGAGGCATTTGGTACTACTAATCCTAAAGGGAAGAGGTATGGAGTTTTATAGTTTTAAAAGGACAAAATTCTAAGTCGACAATCAAAAACACATATGAAAAGTATGGGGGAAAGCATAAAAACAAGTAAGGCTCAAACAAACCTCCTTAGATCAGAGAAAGCATATAGTTTAGCATGTCTTGCATGTACAATTAGGTCTAATTAAACTTAAAAGCTAAGGCATGCTAATTTATCCCATATTTTTAGATAAAAAGTCGGAATTAGACCTACCAGCTGGTTGTAATTAATAAAGACTGGTGCAGTTTAACTTTCATCCTAAGGCTTGCCTAAGTGATAGATGAAAACCTATAGGCATGATATCTATAGATTTCAGAAATAAGAGTATGAACTGATTACAAATTGGCTTAGGAAGAGGTTGCCAGTTTTAACAGAGAAGTATAAATTCTGCAATTGATAGACATTGTTGTTACTTATAGGCAGACGAAATGTTTCAGATTTGGTTATTAATTCCTATAGGCATGCTTTCTACGCGCTGTTAGTTTTAGCCACTTGTGTAGACATAGTGAAGATGCAGAAATCCTATAACATGATATCTAAGTGTGATTGATTATTTAAGACCTATAAACACATTTGCCTAGTGATAGATGCATTGCAAGATTAAGAATGGCTTATGGACATGTTCTCTAAATGCATGTGCGTGATTCAGATTTTTAGTAATTACAGATATAGTATCATATGAGAGTGCAGAATTCTTTATAGGCATGGTATCTACATGAAATATGCAAGAGACTTATAGGTATGATAACTATATACAATGCATAAGTCTTATAGGCATGATAACTATATAAAATGCGGAGATTCTTATAGGCATGATAACTATATGAGATGCAGAACTTCTTATAGGCATGATAGCTAGATGAAAAGTGCAGGAATTAAAGATTCCTATAGGCAAGTTATCTACCCATATACATGCATGGTTACCCCTCCCCTTTTCACTAGCCATCCCCAATAGTTTTTTACAAGTTATTACAGCCCAGAATGGAAAAAAAGCAAAATTACATCAGAAATTAAAAGTACAACCAAGGGGAGCCTAATTCAGGCTCCTTATCTGAAACATGAGATGAACCAACTCCAGGAGATCAATGTTCCAAAGCCTTTCTCTCATTTGGATGTGTCAGATTTCCCTAAGAGCCTCATATGGACTCCGGGCAGTGCTCACACCCAAATGTATAACCAAATTAAGACATAGTGAGGTGTGGAAAGGCCATCTTTCAAGTGTCCAAGTTCAGAGGGAACTCAAGGTCCCAAGGCAAGGATCAAAGGAGGAGGGGCAGAACTTAGAAGCTAAGAGTGAGTGTAAGTGCAGAGAGGGAATTCTGAAAAGGGGAAATGGGAAGTGGCAAAAGGGCAATGACAGGCTAGTGGGCATACCTGGCAATGGGAAATGCTGGCACACCCCACAAGCCTGTTAAAACACATTGTTTTGGGAGTTAGGATCCCCTAAGGGATCAAGTCCATACACGAACAAGAACTTGCATATTGCCATGTTCTGAACCATAACTCAAAGCACATAGAGGGAAATAGGGGTGTAGGGACTCATAATAGAAATAGGTTAAAAAAAAGGAAATTAACATGCTAGTTAAACATTTAACTCCATATAGATAGTAGACATGGATGTAAAGGCTATAAGTAAACACATTGGGATGATGCTGAAGCTAAAACTAGAACACACCAGTCTCAAGGAAACAAGTAAGAAGAAAGCAGTAGTCTTGAAAAGCCAAAGTGCAAACAGGCAGTCACAATACTATAAGTTTAGAAGAGAATTGTGAGATTGTAAGTGTGAAGTATAATCGTGTTAATCATGTGTGCCTTGTGTTAAAGAAGGTCGTGTATTTATAGTGTGAAAGTCATGAGAAAACAAGGTAAGAAAATAATTGAAGACTCATTGTAAATCAATTACACAAGGTTTCCCTTAATTAAGGGATTCAGATTCAAACGGGTAAAACCAATTAAGGAAAGGAATTAATCAAACATTTGTGTAAAGTATGCAATTAAGGGCAAATACATAAGGGTTATTCAGGGACAGGGTATTTGACATATGCGGTTGTACAACTTAAGGAAAGAGCATCAATTAACTGCCAAGAAATCAGAATTCCAAAGATTTGGTATGAATGAACCAAACCAGAAAGGTGGAAAAGGCTTTTAACTTAAGGAAAATCAGTAACAATCGATTAGAACTATTAAAAGGAATTATGAATTAATCACAAGTTGGAAAACCTTTTGAAGAAAGATTCATCACATATAAAAGCATACAGACACGTTAAAAATGAAAGAAACTTACCATGCCAACCGGTAGAAATGTCTAGTGTAGAAGAATTTAAAATTTTCAGAATTGTATGCAAACAAAGAAGTTCAAACTTAGTACTCAGCGCTTAGTCTGAAAGAGTCAAGGGTTCTAAAATAAAACCCTAGTTCAATAACAGGATCAAACCTCGGCAGGACCCTCAAATTCTAGGGTTTCCACCTCGAATCAAATACAGAGATAAGGAAGCAAGTAGTCGAAACAGGTTTAGGTGTTTCTTTTAGAAACTCGTGAGAACACATGCAAACACAGTAGAAGGTTCAAAGCAAACAGAGTGAAAAAACTAATTCGAAGCATAATGAGAGAACATTCATGATAGTAGGATAAACACGTTTAAGAAAAAATTCTTTCAGAAGAGACTTAAACAGGGTTCAGTAGAAGAGAAAATAGTAAACGTTTAAGAACACAATAGAATATATAGTAGAAGAACACAAGAACACCGAAAAAGTATAGCAAAAGAACATATAGGAAAACACAGCGAGATAAACATGTGAGAGCATGGTATAGAAACACAGTAGGAAAATGAAATGTAAAAAACACAGAAGAACATGTGTGGTGAAAGGAAACATATGCAAGCAGTAGAAGACAAATACACACAAAGAAAAGGAAAAGAAAAGTTAGAGAAACATTTTAAGCATTTTAGAAAACCCTAAATCGGAAAAGAAGTGATTCTAAAAGTAATTTTGAAAGAAAGTTGGTGAAACTATTTGAAAAATCAAATAGAGCATGAATACACAACAGATCTAAGAAAAATCGGAGAAAACCTCAAATAATTAGGGTTTCAGAAGAACCCTAAAATTAGAAAGGCTTTGAAGAGGTCCGATCTGAGGCGACGAAGATCAAAATTAGGCTTAGAAGACCAGGATATGCTGGAGCAAAGCCGGAGATGGCCGTGGAACCTTGGATAGGTGGAGATCTGAACGAACTCCTTCGAGGTCAGACCTTGAACCTTCGATTACCAAGTGTATAAGATCAAAGGGAGGCGAGTTTAAGACTCCTATGGCCGGAGAAGCCATGGTTTCCGGTGAGTTTCAAGGTGGGAGCGATTAGAGGCGGCTAGGGTTAAGGAAGGTTCGAGAGCATCTAAGAGAGGAGAGGGGTTTCAAGGTGGCGTCTCAGGGGAAATGGATAAGGTTTAGGGGTTTGGGAGATTAAAAAAGGTAAGGGTGAATCGTGGTCGTTGATCAAAATGATCAACGGCCTAGATCAAAAGGGGAATCAGGCTGGTTGGATAAATGGGTCAGGGGTCGGGTTAAATTAATATTAGATCGGGTAATTTTAAATTTGAAATTGGGTTACTCGGGTGGTCAATTTTGTCTATAATTGAAATAAAATAGGGCTAAATTTTAAATAGCAACTTTTTCCCTTTTTATCTTATAAAAAATAATAAATTGATTTTTAAAAATAAATTAAAGGTGCTAAATTAATTAATAGTATATAAATATTAGATTAAAAATTCTGGAATCAAATTTGTAATTACAAACGCTATTAAATCTTAAAATAGGCTAAAATTGCAATTGTATGCAATTTAGCTTTAAAAATGTCAAATCAATTTATAAAAATGTGCAAAAATTACCTTGGCTATATATTGGTATAAATATAAGAATACAATAACTGAATCAACAAAATGATAATTTTTGGGAATAATTATTGATTTTATACTGTTAAAACATGGTAATAAATTGGTTTAAAATCTTTAAAAATTGGAAAAAAATAATAAAATACTTGGACATGCTTATATATGCATATATTTTGAAAGTATTTTGCATATATAAAAAATATACGAGAAAAATTGGGTATCAACACATGGATCCATTGTTGGCCCCAGAACGGTGAAGTTTTGAAGAATGATAAATGAACTCAGTCATGGACCCAGTTCATCTTGTGAAGCACAGTCATGATCAACCTATACATGTGAGATGCACGTGAAGGAGATAAGTCATACTGATAGAGCAACAATATCTCCTGATCTAATCGAAAAGGTTGCATGTTAGATAAGGAGAGAAAGTCTCCTTATATGAAGAGAGCACAATCCATGATAAAGATAGTGTTAGAGTTTATGAACTCTTCTGCGATAGAAGAGGAGCAATTGAGTTCCAATCAAACTCTGATTACTAACCTATTAAATAACAGCGATTGTTCTTTTTTAAAGGACTTGCACAAACGCAGAAGTTAAACTAAATTGAAAGCAAAAGAGCAAGGTGATTTTGCAAGCAATTTATGTGAGATTTGAGTGTGCACTCCTGAAGATACTTGAACGAGATAGAAGAATCAGTTCCATTGTATCTTTCTATTATTACAGTTCCACTATAGTAGGTGATTTAAAGTTGTACCTTTCAGCTTTCATAGAAGCAATTGTATTAGGTACTTAGAGTGTTCAAGTTATAGTTAACTTCAAGTTGTCGCAACAGTTGAGGCTGTGTGTGCTATACCGGGATTAGAGTTAATCCTTAGGTTTACAAAGAGTTTTTGTAAATGCTGTTTTGGCTCAGTGATTTTAGTGGAAGTTTGGGAAACTCCTACTGAGTAATAGGTCGTGGTTTTTTCACCCTTTGAGCAAGGTGTTTTTCACGTAAAAATCTCTGTGTTCTTTACTTTCAGTATTTATTATTCCGCAAAAAGTAGTAATTGGAACACCTAGAANCCCCCCCCCCCCCTCCGTGTGGAAATGACGCTTAAAACATCAATTGGTATCAGAGCGGGTTATCCTTGAAGAGGCTAATACCTTAGGAAAAGATCAATATGAGTGCACCACCTGGAAACTAGGATGGGCAATCCACTGCTAGGCCTCCACTCTTCAATGGTCAGTACTATTCCTGGTGGAATAACAGGATGAGAGATCATAATATAGGAGAGGACTATGAACTCTGGGACATAGTCGTTGATGGTCTTTTGGAAACTACAAAGAAGAATGATGAAGGAGTGGATGTGCCAAAGACAAGAGCTGACTGCACTGCGGATGATTTGAAGAAATGGGAGAAGAATGCCAAGGCCAAGAAATGGCTTGTGTGTGGACTAGGTCCAGACGAGTACAGCCGGATTCAAAGTTGTACTACTGCAAAGGAAATATAGGACACTTTACAAGTGGCTCATGAAGGAACTCCTCAAGTAAAGAGATCAAGAGGAACACTGCTATACTCTCAATATGAGAACTTCAGTATGAAGGAAGGGGAATCTATCCAGGAGATGTACACAAGGTTCACAACATTAACAAGTGAACTTAAATCTCTTGGGAGAATTATACTTGATGAAGACAAGGTTGAGAAAATCTTTACAAGAGTCTTACCAGTGACTTGGGAAAGCAAAATCACTGTTATTCAGGAATCAAAGAACATTGCTACACTCAAGCTGGATGACCTGAGAAACAGATAAATGAGGGCTGCTATAAATGTGGTAAGATTGATCACACGATCAAGAACTGTCCTCAATGGGAAATTGAGTGGAAGAAGTAAAGGGCTGAACGAAGGAATAGGAAGAAGGAACAGGTTCAACTCAAAAACAACAAAGGATCAACAAAGGCTATGGTTTCTTCTTGGGGAGAAACATCAGATGAGGACTCAGAAGATGAAGCTGGAGATGAACAAGCACTTATGGCCATCGGAGAATCAGATGATGAACAAGAGGTAAGTATCCTTCATCTCAAGGATAAGACTAAATTCCTGTCTAAAGAAAGGTTATCTGAACTATTAACAGACTTCATTGATGAGTCTGAGATAATTAACAATGAGAAGAAAGAACTTTCTAGGGAATGTGTAATCCTAAAAGCCAATTGCAAGAATCTAGAATCTAGGGATAATGAGAGTGACAGTAAAAATGCTAAGTTGAAGAACAAGGTTCTTGAACTAGACACCAGTGTCCTAGAACTTAGGTCTAAGAACTTAAAACTGAAACTAGGAACAGGTAAGAAGAAAGATGATCACATTTATCTCACTGTAGAAGAAAACTTAGGAAAAATGAAGGATGAGATGTGCAGGAAGGATAAGTATATAAAACTCCTAAAAGAAGATCTAGGGAAGGTAAAACATGAACTAGACAGAACTTGCAAATGGAACAAGGCTTCTGATGCACTTTCCTGGCTACAAGAACATCACAGTAGCAACAAAAGAGGACTTGGCTATGGGACTCAACCACCTAAGTGGGATCTTAAAAGCAGGTACCTCACTCTTCCTGAGAACAAAATATGCACACACTATGGCAAGACTGGTCATTACAAAATTGAATGTAATGCAAAAGAAAAGGCCAGTCAAAAGAACAAAACTTTTGTTCAAGAGAAAAATAGGCTTCCTAGGTGTGATAAAAGGAATTTGATTTATCCCTTTGCCTATAAAAAGGGACCCAAACTAGTTTGGGTTCCTAAGACTAACCCTTTATTTCTTTTTTCAAGCCCAAGTGAAGGGAAGTAGCCAAATATGGTACATGGATAGTGGCTGCTCAAAACATATGATTAGAAGCAAGAACCATTTCCTTTCACTTGAGGACCTAAAGGGAGGTAATGTCTCCTTTGGATATGGGAAGAAAGGTGATATTATTGGGGTTGGAAAGGTAAGTAAGACAGACTCACACTCCATTGAGAATGTCTACTTGATAGATGGCTTAAAATACAGCCTGATCAGTGTCTCACAACTGTGTGATAGAGGTAACCTTGTAGCATTCACCTCTACAAAACGCTTTGTGATTAACCTTACCACTGACAAGATTGCTTTGTAGGGAAAAACAGTGAACAATATTTATATTGTAGATTTGTCTACTCTTTCAGAGAATGAACTCACATGCCTAAATGTGTTGAATAATGATCCCCTCCTATGGCACAAAAGACTTGGTCATGCAAGTTTGAATCAGCTACACAAATTAGTCTCTAAGGACTTGGTGATAGGGCTACCTAATATCAAGTTTAAGGAACACAAAGTTTGTGAGGCTTGTGCAAGGGGAAAGCAGGTAAGATCATCCTTCAAAAACAAGAAAATGGTAAGCACAACAAAGTCATTTGAACTGGTTCATACGGATCTCTGTGGTCCAATAAGAACCTTGAGCAGAGGTGGAAAGAAATATGTGATGGTGCTAGTTGATGATTATTATAGATTTACCTGGGTACTATTCTTAGCTTTTAAAGATAAAACATTTGACATGTTTACTGCTTTTGTTAGGAAAACTCATAAACAACTAGGTAATCAACTTGCATCCATAAGGTCTGATCATGGAACTGAATTTGAAAATGCTAAGTTTGCTGAATTTTATGATGAGCATGGTATAGATCATAACTTTTCTGCCCCTAGGACTCCTCAACAAAATGGAGTAGTTGAAAGAAAGAACAGGACTCTTGAAGATATGGCTAGAACTATGCTTCTTTCTAGTAAATTGTCCCATAGCTTCTAGGCAGAGGCTGTAAACACTGTTTGTTACATTATCAATAGATACATGACTAGACCACTTGTAGAGAAGACTCCCTATGAGTTACTTAAAGGGAGAAAACCAAATATATTCCATCCTAAGGCATTTGGATGCAAGTGCTTTGTGCACAATAATGGAAAAGATTCCCTAGTTAAGTTTGATCCCAGAAGTGATGAAGGAGTATTCTTGGGATATTTTTCACATAGAAAAGCATATAAAGTATTCAATAAAAGAACTTTATGTGTAGAAGAAAGTGTGCATGTTGTGTTTGATGAAACTAACATTCTTTCTGAGAGACAGGAACATGAAGATAAAGCCATTAGATTGGTAAAGAATTTGACTAAAGTGTCAGCACAGGCTAAAGAGGCACCAAAAGAAGGAACAAGTGATGGAATAGGTTCTTCCATCCAGGGCAACCTGACAGGGGGAACTGATCAAAGAGGAATTGAAACTAATCCTCTAAAAGAATTTGTTCATGATCTTGTTCCCCAGCAACAGAACATAGGAGAAACATCTAGAAGAAACCAGATGGTTGTGAAATCTAACAAGTATCAAAGTTCTCATCCCATTGAGAAAATAATCACTGATCCAACATCTGAAGTCAAAACTAGATCACAATTAAAGAATTTGTGTGCTTTTGATGCCTTTCTATCTCTCATTGAACCTAAAAATTTTGTTGAGGCCACTGTACGATCGCTCAAGGCCGGAGATTGTGTCCTCAAGGCCAAAACACAAGCAGCGAAAGACCTTAATGAAGGAATACTGGGAATAAACTCGGACGGACCATACAAAATCACGGCGGCAGCAAACAAAGTATCATTCCAGTTAGAAACAATGAAGGGAAAACTACTCCCAAATATTTGGATTGTCGCCCATCTCAAATACTTCCACTTCTGAGAGAAGGCGCCACCCAAGTCGTACTCTTTTTCCCTCATCTGGGTTTTGTCCCAATCGGGTTCTTGGTGAGGTTTTTAATAAGGCGGCAAGGGGGATGTCTCGAGGTCCGAAGTATTGTTCACTACCCTGCCCGTTGACATGGTATCCGGACCGAAGTAATGAAGGGACTGGATATAGATAATCAAATCTCCATTGTATGTGCAGAGTCGACATGTGATTCTCACAAGAATATAATCAAATCTCCATTGTATGTACAATGCCAACATGTGATTCTCACAAGAATATAATCAAATCTCCATTGCATGAATAAAATCGACATGTATCTTCCTACGGGAATATGATCAAACCTCCAATGTGAAATGGCCAAGGCCATCGACGAAAATATGAGTTTGACCTCCTTCGAACCACGACAGGATCCTACGTCAACGACATTTTAAAGCAACATGTCAATGGCCAAGGCCATCGATGAAAATATGAGTTCGACCTCGTCTGAACGACGACGGGATCCTACTTCGATGATAGTTTGAAGCAACATCCCAATGGCTAAGGCCATCGACAAAAATATGAGTTCAACCTCGTTCAAACCACGACGGGATCCTACTTCGATGACAGTTCAAAGAAACATCCCAATGGCCAAGGCCATCGACGAAAATATGATTTCAACCTTGTTCGAACCATAACAGGATCCTACTTCGATGGTAGTTCGAAGCAACATCCCAATGGCCAAGGCCATCGATGAAAATATGAGTTCGAACTCATTCGAACCATGACGGGATCCTACTTCGATGATAGTTCGAAGCAACATCCTAATGGCCAAGGCCATGGACGAAAATATGAGTTTGACCTTGTTCGAACCACGACGGGATCCTACTTCGACGACAGTTCAAAGCAACATCTCAATGGACAAGGCCATCGACAAAACTATAAGTTTGACCTCGTTCGAACCACGACGGGATCCTACTTCGATGACAGTTCAAAGAAACATCCCAATGGCCAAAGCAATCGACGAAAATATGAGTTCGACCTTGTTCGAACCACGATGGGATCCTACTTCGATAACAGTTCGAAGAAACATCCCAATGGCCAAGTCCATCGACGAAAATATGATATCAACCTCGTTCAAACCACGACTGGATCCTACTTCGACGATAATTTGAAGCAACATCCAAATGGCTAAGGCCATCAACAAAAATATGAGTTCAACCTCGTTCGAACCATGACGAGATCCTACTTCGACGACAGTTCGAAGCAATATCCCAATATCCAAGGCCATCGATAAAAATACAAATTTGACCTCGTTCTAACTACGACGGGGTCCTACTTAGATGATACTTTGAAGCAGCATCCCTATAGCCAAGTCCATCGGTGAAAAAAAGGAATCGACTGCTACCAAAAGCTAAATCGACTTAACAGCTTGACAGGTATCCCAGATACCATAGAAATTGCAAAGAACACTAACAAATCGACAAAATAAATTCTACATTGCATCAAAATATTATTTACACTTATCCTTACAAACGGGCTCAAACATGCCCCCTACAAAATCCCCAAACCAAAAGTAAGTACAAATAAAAGATTACACATCATCCCCGGTAGGGTAAGCATCTTCATACCAAGAGTCTGAAGCAAGACGGTTCGCATCATCAGAGTTGATGTCATCCTCATTAGGAATAAAAAGGTCATACCTGTATGCCTCATGAGCTGCATGAATTTTGCTATGCATGGTCTGAAGTTCCGCTTCAGTTTCCCTACCCCCGGCGTGGAAAGCCTTGTACACGTCAAGCCGGGCCTTAGAAAGGACCCACAACTCATATAAGAGACAAGGCACGACCGGATTGGTTGTGGCACGAGATGTAGAAGGTTGGGAGCGTCGACTTGCATCCTCCGCTCTCAGCGAGGCCAATTATCCATTCAGCACTGACAGCTCCGCCTCCAACTCTTTCACACGCCCTTCAAGCCCCGTAACCTTAAGACTCAAGGTCTCCTTCTCCTCATGTAGGGCATTCTCCAAAGACGTCGTTCTAGAAATAGCTATCGACAGCTTATCAACACCAACTTTTAGCTTGCCCTTAAGCCCCTTGATCTCCACCGCCTTCGCACTCAAGTCAATAGTCAAACTGGCCACCTTTGCTTGTAAATCAGCATTCTCGGCCATCACCCCCTGCTCAACTCAAGCTCGTCCTCCTTCGCCTTAAGGGAGGCCTCAAGTTCACTATTACCGGTGACAGCCTTCATAAGCTCCTCATCTCGCTCCCTCAGTTCTTCGATCTTGCGCTCCAGTTGGTCCTCCCTCAATTTGAGCCCTTCGCAAAATAACTGAAATTCAGGGTCCTGATTATAAATATCGGCCATCGCACGGTGCTTAGCACGATACCGTTGATATATGGACGACATCCTCAAGTATATGGCCATCTTCTTCCTCTCCCGATGCTCGTGCTTGGTCTCCATGATGAGGGTCTGGCACAAAATAAAAAGAGAAGTTAAAACAAAATACATGTCGATAATCACCACACAAGCCCAACGACGAAAAGGAAAAGAAAGGCACCTACTCGCAAGGCTATACCGGTGATGTTATGAGATAAATCCATGTCACTCATCGCCCTAAGCACCTCATTTTCAGGGGCAGCACAAAGAGGAGCTAAAACAGACACCACTTGCGCATAGTTCAGTAATAAGTTGTAATCCTTCGGGATGACTATGTGATGATCAGACCCTTCCGCTCTGACCTTCACGTGAGTATGACGACCTAGAACTCATTAACATCCTCCAACTCGACATCTAAACTCGAGCCTTTGCCCTCGACACGACGGCCTCCAATGTTGGATGATGCGCAGCCCTCGGCAAAGCGCACGGAACCGGCACACGGTGCCGGCTCCAGGGCAAATCCTTTCTATTTAGGGAGATCTACTCGATAAATTAGCGTAAGCCATAAATATGGGTACATGTGCCGTCTGCGATACCCAACTTCTATCATCGTCCACGGCCACATCCTTCTCGAGCTTGATTTTACTCCTTTTTCTCGACAACGGCTCCTCCCCATTGGAGGATTCATCCAAGAGGTGTGGGACCGACATTAAAGAATTCTCCTCCCTCGCGACCATGACCCGAAAGGGACCTTCTAATTGAATAGATTGAGGATGACTCCCTCGAACAAACTCACTCAAAGTAGATTGCATTTCCGCGGCAATGATGGCCTGTCAGAATGCAGGGACTGGCGCCCTCCGCCTAGAAGCTCCTCGACCTGTCGTCACGAAGAGTCGTATTAATAAACGAAGATATATAACCAACAAAGTGGTAAGGGGAAAACATTTACCAGATGGAACTTTGGGGCCATAAAATTTTACGAAGTCTGGCCAATCTCGGGTTTCTGCTACATAGGGCAACAGACGGGCTACCCAATCCCTTATGCCAGCAATATGACGGGGCGGGCGTCCCATAGCTGCAAATGAGAAGCAAAAAAACTTTATAATGAATACGGATGAAGGAAGAGTAAAATGAGCGGCGACACTTGCTAGCCTCATTCCATCGCTCCGGGAAATGGCGGGGTCAGAAACGACGAGTTCAGTCTTGACAAAGAAGTACTTGTGCCAAAACTTGTGACTTGCTCGGTCTTCTATCCCAACCACTAGCCCTTTTATGCCATGGTGACTCAAATTCACCATGGTACCCCTGTGGAATCTAGGCGAGAACAGGTGCAAAAGGTGGTGTATAGAAATATCACATTCCACCAACTCCGCATACTTGGTCAACAACAGAAGTATCTTGAGCGTATACGACGAAAGTTGTGCCAGGCAAACATCGTAGAAACTATAGAGCTCTTTCGCTAATGGGAAGAGAGGAAAGGTATAGCCAATCACGAAAGGGTACTCGTAGAAAGTGTAGTATCCAGGTTTGTGGACCTCTACAAAATCTCTCCCCACTGGAACCATGTCAACATGAGCGGGAATGCCATACTTTACACGAAGAGCATCAAGGTGAACTTGCTCCATCTCGGAGAGTACGGGGATAGGATTAGAAGGGTGATCTTTGCGGAAATCACTTTGAGACATGGGATGTCTCGGAAGTAACTCCTCCACCGTTGGAAGACTATCACCCTCTTTTACCATCGTATCCTCGCCGCCTGAAGGGAGCACCATGGACAATGGGGCAGCCTCAGGAATCCCTTTACGAGATCGATGTGATCTTGGCATACTTTCATCAAAGAAAGTGTTGAAACAGCAGGAATAAGAGAGGAAGAAGAATGTGAGAAGAAGAAGCAGAAGATTGTCAAGGCAAGCTCGAAGAAATGAGGAGGGGTATTCAAAAGTAAAATGGCCAAGAACTTTCGAAAAAACAAACCCTCTACCTATTTATAGGACTAGGTGGTGCCAGAATCGAAGTGGAAGGTCACATAGTTGCACCAGAATTGAAGCAACATGCCATCAACTCCTGTCTCGAAAACACGCGTAATGATGACGCACGTGAAGATGATATCATTTCCCGGTAAAATACATTACCTGGTGTCTTGCTGAGCATGCTGACAGTCCACCATTGGACATGCCCTAACACCTCGAAGGATCAAATTTCTCCGTAGGAACGCATGATGTCCGCCCATCGAGGACGCACCAAGTTGCGACTTCGACAAGCGGAGGGACTAACCGTATGGGTCTAAATTTGAACAACCACGACCGTCGACAAGTACGACGAACGACGAGGTCCTCGTAACTCGACGCCCTGCGGAGGACAACCTTAAGGCAAACAAGATATTATACGACCCTTGTAAAAATATATGCCCATTAGGGGGATATTAGGGATATTCCTTCGAATATTCCTTATAACTTGTCGTTTATAGCTTAGAAGAGTCTCACTCCTTATATCTATAGCGAACATCAACCTTGTGGGGGGAAGGGGGGGGGTGATCCATAATACTTGCTGTAAATTTGCTTACATAAACAAGTGAGAAGATTTATTGTAAAAGATCGATTGATATAGATAGATAAAGAATCCTTATTACCCGTATTCTTTTTATCCATCTTTCGTTCTAGAGATTATTATACTTAGCTAAGATTTACCCCTTCATTTTATCTGATTGATTTATTCAAAAAGGTTCCGATATCTTTTGAGTCAAACAGCTATGGCTATAACATTTTAAGTTTGCGAACGTCTATATAAATTAAAGAAGAAAGTCTTAAACTACCGCAAATTATCTTACATAGTTATAAGTTTATATAGAAAGATTGCCCCTTGCAGATGGATAGTATAACATTTGAGTTCACCTGTCTTCTGTAACTTTTGTTTATATCTTATATATTTATTAAGAAATTTTCTAAATATAAATAAAAATAATTAACAATAAACTCAATTATTATTATTATATATTACCTTGAGGTCGATAAACTTCAAACTAAGAGCAACCATGTCTTTAGACAGATTTGTGCCTACCATCATTTAAATCGCATGAATATATTACGGAAGATTCTAGTGCCTAAAGATTGAACATGTGAGAGGGTTTGGCAACTTAAGACTGGAAAGGGAACATAACTTTGGGGTTTGACAACCTTTAATTTCCATTTCGAATTTGGTTAAGTCAACAAAGCCATCATTAAAATAGTGACACGTTTTACTGAAATGGATGAAAATTATGAGGTCTCGGGTTCAAATTTCAGCGGAGGCAAAAAACACCGATAGCTTTGGTGGATAAAGTTAGTTGGTATTTGTTGCTGGTGAAGGATAAAAAGTATTTTGTGAAATTAATTGAGGTAAGCACAAGTTAGCCCGACACCATGATTCTTGCAAAACAAAAATAGTGACACGTTTTTCTTTCCCAACAATATGCTCCAGTTTGTGAGATTCTACTGTAGTGTCCAATACTTCTCTTCTAGAGACACGGGTATCAAATCTTGTTTGAGTCAAATTTACTCACTTAGGATCGATGGGCTTGACCAGCCATTTCCCAGCCTGCTAACTATTTTAGCGATCGTGAGTCTCAAAAGGCTAGTGAGGGGCTCATATATTGTGATGAAATTACTTATTGGTTTATTTACCGGATGGACAATTAAGCATGAACTAAATAACTAATTACGTTTATTTACTGGAAGGACAATTAAGCATGAACTAAATATCTAATTACCAGGAGTTACATTTTAAAAGATCACAAAATTCAAACCAAAATGATATTTTTTTTCTTTGCAAAATAAAAAACAACTCAGCCTCTCCCAAAAGGACCAAATACAATTAGTCCTTGTTAGCCCAAGTGAAGTTTGTTTTGATGATTGACAAAGGAACTCAAGCATGAACTAGGTCCATCTACAGTGTACATAGATACAGACAAATTCAAGCATAAGAGATGTACGTGAGGGAGATAAGCTTAATTTATTATATCTGATATTTCCTGATTGAAAATGTTGCATAATTGATAAAGAGAAGGACTCCTTACTCAAAGAGAACGCTATCAAAGATAAGGAAGGAGTTATAAGTTGAAGTTAACTAAAACTCTTCTACCAAGGAAGAGTATAGCATTGTGACACTAGTTATTTCCTATTCTACTAACTCTATAAATTACAGGATGTTCTCACTTTACAGGTACGCACAAAAGTTGAAGTTAAACGTGAATTGAGAACAAAATAGCAAGGCATTTTGCAAGCAATTTTTGTGTGATTCAAGTGTGCGAACATGAAGCTACATGAACCACATAGAAGAACCAGTTCCAAGTGTCTGTCTTTTATTCTAGTTTCATCATAGTAGGTGGTTTTCAAATTGTACCTTTCAGCTTTATCTAGAAGCAATTGTATTAGTTACTTTGAGTATTCAAGTTAGAGTTAACTTGAAGTTTTAGCAACAGTTAGAGGTTGGTTGACACAACGGGATTAGAGGTAATCCTTAGGTTTATAAAGAGTTTTTGTAGATGCTGTTTTGGCTCAGTGATTTAGTGAAATGATGGGAAAATCTTACTGAGTAGTAGGTCATAGTTTTTCACCTTTTGAGCTGGGTGTTTTCCACATAAAAATACTTATGTTCTTTACTTTACGCATTTATTATTTCTGCAATAGTAGTATAAGGAACACATAAAATAACCAGATCATTCTATAATTTGTGCACGCGAAAATTAGACATCAGAAAAATCACCCTTCCTCTTGTGTGGCATTGAAGTATACAAAATCAATTGGTATCAGAGCAAGTTATCCTTGAAGAAGCTCCTTAGGAGAAGATCAACATGAATGCACCACCTGAAAACTGGTAAGGGAAACCCACTGCTAATCCACCACTCTTTAATGGTCAGTACTACTCTTGGTGGAAAATATGATGAGAGATCATATTATAGGAGAGGATTATGAGCTATGGGACATTGTCACCAATGGTCCATTGGCTACCTTGAAGAAAAATATTGAAGGAGTAGATGTGCCAAAGACAAGAGCTGACCGCACTGCTGAGGACATGAGGAAGTGGGAGAAGAATGTTAAAGCCAAGAAATGACATGTTTGTGGATTTGGCCCAGACGAGTACAACATAATCCAAGGTTGTACCACTGCTAAGAAAATTTGGGACACACTGCAAGTGGCTCATGAAGGAACACCTCAAGTGAAGAGATCCAAAGGAACTCTACTGTACTCTCAATATGAGAATTTTGCTATGAAGGAAGGAGAAACCATTCAAAAAATGTACACTAGGTTCACTATATAGAAAAATGAGCTAAAATCTCTTGGAAGGATTATTCGTGAAGAAGAAAGGATCGAAAAGATATTGATTAGCGTTTTGCCTATCACTTGGGAGATAAAAATCACTGCCATCCAGGAATCTAAGAATATTACCACTCTCCCACTGGATGATTGATTGGAGATCTTACTGTTTATGAACTTAGGAGACAGACCATGAAAATGGATATACCTAAGAAGGAATGGAGTTTGTCTCTCAAAATCACTGAAGGTTCTGATATGGAAGATGATGAAATGGCTATGATTACCAAAGACTTCAAAAAGTACCTAAGAAGAGGAAAGGGTTCTTCAAAAAGTGGAAGCTACAACAAATCAAAAGCTCTTGAGAAGCAAACCAATAATGGCTGCAACAAGTTTGGAAAGACTGATCACCACATCAAGAAATGTCCTCCGTAGGAAATAGAGAGGAAGAAGGAAATAGCTGAATGAAGGAACGAGAAGAAAGAAAAGCTTCAACCCAAGAAAAGCAACAGGAAAGGATTAACAAAATCTATGGTTGCTGCTTGGGGAGATAGCTCAAATGATGATGATGATGATGATGAACGAGCACTTATGGCTATTGGAGAATCTAATGAAGAAGCTGAGGTAAGTGTTTCTCATTTCAAAGACAAGATTAAATTTTTGTCTAAGGAAAGGTTATCTGAGTTGCTCCTATAGCTAATTGATGAACCTGAGGATGTAAACAATGAAAAGGAACAACTGTCAAAAGAGTGTGTAGTTTTAAAAGCTAAGTGCAAAAACATGGAACATAGGTCTAGTGAAATTGAAAGTGAAAATGCTGTGTTGAAAAACCAGGTTCATGAACTTGACATAACTTTCCTAGAACTTAGATCTAAAAATTAAAATTAAAATTATGAATAGATAAAAAGATAGTTGATCACACACAACTCACTTTAGAAGAAAATGTAAGAAAAACGAAATATGAGTTGTACAAAAGAGATGAGTATATAAGAATCCTAAAGGAGGATATGAGCAAAGTCAAGCATGAGCTAGACAGAACCTGTGCAGGGTTCCCAAAGCCAAGTCTTTTTTTGTTGCTACTATGGTGTTCTTGTAGCCATGAAAGTGCATCAGAGGACCTGTTCCATCTTGGCTTTGGGAACCCTGCACCTAAGTGGGATCCTAGAAGCAAGTACCTCACACTTCCTGAGAATAAAATTTGCACACACTGTGGTAAAATTGGTCATTATATAAGTGAATGCACAACAAAAGAAAAGGAAAGTCAAAAGAATAAAGAATTTATTCAAGGGAAGAATAAGTTGCTAAGTTGGGATAAAAAGAATTTGATTCATCCTTTTGTCTATATAAAGGGATCCAAACTAGTTTTGGTTCCTAAGACTAACCCCTAATTTTCTTTTGCATGTCCAAGTGAAGGGGAACAACCAAATATGGTACATAGATAGTGGGTGTTCAAAGCATATGACAGGAAGCAAGAACCAGTTCCTTTCACTTGAGGACTTTAAAGGAGGTAATGTTGCCTTTGAAAATGGGAAGAAAGGTGAGGGGTTAGGAAGGTAGGTAAGACTGGCTCTCACTCTTTTTAGAATGTCTACCTGATTGATGGAGTGAAGTATAATCTAATAAGTGTACCACAATTGTATGATTGAGGTAACATGGTTGCATATACCTCTACAAAATGCTTTGTGATTCATCTTATCACTTATAAGATAATTTTGCAGGGAAAAAGAGTGAACAACATATATATTGGATTTGTCCACACTCTCAGATAATGAACTCACTTTCTTAAGTGTGTTGGATAATGATCCACTCCTTTCCCACAAAAGACCTGGACATGTCAGTCTAAGTCAACTCAACTAACTAGTCTCCAAGGACTTGATGATCGGACTGCCTAACATTAAGTTCAAGGAAGATAAAGTTTGTGACGCTTATTCAAGGAGGAAGCAAGTAAAATCCTCTTTCAAAATCAATAAAATTATAAGTACCACTAAAACGATGAAACTGGTCCATATTGATCTTTGTGGACTAATGAGAACATTGAGCATGGGTGGTAAGAGATATGTTATGGTACTTGTTAATAATTACTCTAGCTTTACTTAGACACTGTTTCTAATATCCAAAGATTAAGCATTTGACATGTTCACTTTCTTTTGTTAGAAAAACTCATAAATAACTAGGTAATCAACCCTATCAATTAGGTCTGATTATGGTGCTGAATTTGAAAATGCTAAATTTGCTAAATTTTGTGATGAAAATGGAATAGATTATAATTTTTCTTCTCCTAGGACTCCACAACAAAATGGAATAGTTGAAAGAAAGAATAGAACATTGGAAGAAATGGCTAGGAATATATTTTTTTCTAGTAAATTGTCCCATAGTTTCTAGGCAGAAGCCATGAACACTGCATGTTACAACATAAATAGGTGCATGACTAGACCCTTTGTTAAGAAGACTCCCTATGAGTTACTTAAAGGGAGAAAAGCCAAATATATCCCATCTTAGGGCATTTGGATGCAAGTTCTTTATGCACAACAATGGTAAAGACTCCCTAGGTATGTTTGATCCCATAAGTGATGAGGGAGTATTCTCCGTATATTATTCACATGGTAAGGCTTATAAGATCTATAACAAAAGAACTATATGTGTAGAAGAAAGTGTACATGTGATTTTATATGAAACCAATATTCTTTTTGAGAGGAAGGAACATGAAGATGAAGCAATTGGGATAGTAAGAAACTCAGATGAAACCACGGCCTAGACTGAAGCTGCAACAGAGGAAGGAATAGGTGATGGAACATGCTCTTCTACACAGGGCAACCTGACAGGGGTAACTAAACAAAGAAGAACTTATCCTTAAGACTTGAGGGAACCTGTCCATGAACTTGTTCCTCAGCAACAAAACACTGAAGGAACATCTAGGGAAAACCTGCTGGTTTGAAACCTTACAAGTACCAAAGTTCTCATCCCATTGAGAACATAATTATTGATCCAACCTATGGAATCAAAACTAGATCTTGTTTGAAGAATATCTGCACTTTGATACTTTTCAATCTCTTACTGAACCTAAAAATGTTATTGAGGCTTGCAGGATGCAAACTAGGTAAATGCAATACAAGATAAATTCAACCAATTTGAGAGAAGTCAAGTTTGGCATCTGGTACCAAGACCCAAGAACAAATAAGTAATTGGCATAATATGGGTATTCAGAAACAAACTTGATAAAGATGGAACTTACAAGGAACAATGCAAGATTGGTGGTTCAAGGTTATAGTCAAGAAGAGGGCATAAACTATGATGAAGCTTTTGCTCCAGTTGCAAGATTGGAAGCAATTAGACTCCTTATAGCCTTTGTTGCTTACATGTAATTCACTCTCTATCAAATGGATGTCAAGAGTGCCTTACTCAATGGTTATCTAAAGGAAAAAGTATTTATCAAGTAACCTCTGAGCTTTGAAAGCAAGAAATATCATGATCATGTATACAAGCTTGAGAAGGCACTTTATGGGCTCAAGCAGGCTCCAAGAGCGTGGTATTAAAGACTATCAAAATTCTTGCTTGAGCACGACTACAAGAGAGGTAAAGTGACAATACTTTATTCTTGAAAGAAAAAGGTAAAGATCTCTTGGGAGTTCAGATATATGTTGATGATATAATCTTTGGAGAAACTACTGATAAGCTAAGTATAGAAATTGCTAAATTAATGGGGAGTGAACTTGAAATGAGTATGATGGGTGAGATAAATTTCTTTTTAGGATTAAAAATCAAACAAAACTCAAATGGAACTATGATCCATCAGGAGAAGTATGTGAAAGAGTTGCTTAAAAGGTTTAAAATGAAAGATTCCAAAGAAATTGATACTCTTATAGCAATGACCACAAAATTGGATACAAAGGAACTCGGTTCATTTGTTGATCAGAAGTTGTATAAGGGAATGATTGGTTCTTTGTTATATCTCACTGTCAGCAGACCTGACATTATTTTCAGTGTAGGCCTTTGTGCTAGGTTTCAAGCAAATCCAAAGGAGTCTCACTTGACTGCTGTCAAGAGGATCTTGGGATACCTAAAAGACAACCTGAACTTTGTCTATAGTATCCAAAAGTTAGTAATTTCAACTTAGCGGGATATGCTTATGCTGATTATGTAGGTTTTCTTGTGGGCAGAAAGAGCACCCCAGGTATGGCACACTTTTTTGGCTCATGTTTTATGTCTTGGGCCATCAAAAAGCAAAATTTTGTGTCCTTGTCTACTGCTGAAGCTGAGTACATCGTTGCCATATATTTTGCTCAATTGTTTTGGATCAAACAACAATTAATGGATTTTGGAATTGATGTAGGTCTATCGCCATATTCTGTGATAACACTAGTGCAATTAGTATGAACAAGAACCCGGTTCATCACAAAAGAACTAAGCAAATAGATATTAGGCATCATTTCTTGAGGGAGAACTATGAGAAAGTTTAGATCATCTGGAATTTTGTGCTACTGACAAGCAAACGTCTGACATCTTCATAAAATCTCTAAGTAGAGATCAGTTTAAAAGGAACGAGTTAGAGTTAGAGATGATTAAGATTACCTAAAAGGAACCAGTTCTAACTCAAAAATTTGGTTAGAAAAATTTGTGAATTTTTGTAATTAAATAGATTAGATTTTGCTCGGTCTCGTACTTTTATCAGTAAACTCATGTGCCATGTGCTAAAATGAATCATTAATCTCTAATGATATTATCTCTATTTTCTTGAAAATTCAGACTTCCAAAAGAGATTTCTCAGTGAAGAACCTGGTTCATCAAGATTACTTGATACATATTCTCCACTCTGTATATTTTGGAATAATCATATTTGGATCATGATTAAGAGGAAAGTCCCATTTAATCCCAAACCCATTTGTACTTATTCGTTATGAAATAAAGTAGTTCGTTCAAAAAGATTTTAAAACCGCATTAAGTGCCTAGATTCTAGGGACACTCTTCAACGTTTTTTCAAACTGACTTTCAGTTTGATTAGACTTTGAAAAAGGCTGACATTACCCAATTAAACACCCCCTTCTTAAATTGATTATACCTTAGTGTTTCTTCACCTCTAATTCCCAAGTTATCAAAATTCTCTCTATCCTCTCATCTTCCAAATACACTCAAACTCATCTTTTCTCATACGCAAGCACAGAAATGGTTAACCCCTCTGAGAATCCTTCATCACCACCCAAGGAAATCACATCCACAACATCTATTACACCTTCAACCACACTCATATCTAGTAATAAAGATGATGGCTCGCAATGTTGTCACTGGTGGAGAGCAAATCAAGAATAAGAAATTCAAACAATATTTTGTGGTGTTGATTCATTTCACTTTTGTAAATAGCCTTGGTCTCAAGCTCCTCTTCATTGTCACCAAACTTCCTAGTAATGTCAAAGACAGTAGAGAGATTCTCTAGACTCGGCCATTTGAGATTCTTCTAATCATTATATCCTTCAGTAGGTGCACCTAAGATCTCTCCTAGTTCTTTATCATCAAACCTCACTGTCACGCCCTTGACAACACTGGTGACCCTACCATCTTTGATATCACAATTTTTCATGAACTCCACAATCTCAGTTATGGCTAAATTTCCATCCATTCGAAGGACCATATCCTTCCAACCTTGAAATTGTAACTTCTCCAGCAGCATTAACATACTTTCCTCCTCCAAGTCCCTGAGGAGCCTACCTTTTCAAGATGGTTCTCTTCCCAAACTTAACCATCTTGTCCTTCTCAGTATCAGATTATTATTCTTCTTCTTCTTCTTCTTCTTCTTCTTCTTCTTCTTCTTCTTCTTCTCCACTCCATTCTTCTTCCTCAACTATTTTCACTTTTTTTGATTTAATTGAAGACCTGGTTCTTTTAGCCAAAGTAGATGGCTCAACAGACTTTGTTTTTGAAACAGACTTGTTTGTGGAAGTATCGAATTTCTTTGCCTTTGGAGTCACAACCTCCATTTCTTCTGTCTCCTCTTCATCCTGAAGAACCTGGTCCATCTTATCAATTTAAACTGCCTCAACAGGCTCAACCACCTTCTTCTTTCCCTTAGCAGCAACTTTCTTCTTACTTTCTTCTAAGGCTTTGTGCAGTTTAGCCTCACTTTGTTTCTTCTGACTCCTTGTAGCTATTCCTCTTGTAGGAGGAGTCTCTATAGGGATAGACTAAGCAGCATTTCTTTTCTTTTTTTTCCCTAGAAGTACCAGGGACTTTGACTCTTAAACTCCTTTTTCTTTTAAAATTGTAACTGTCAAATACCTTTCTCAATAGGTCTGCGAGGGATTCCTGCTCAGATGTTCATGAACATTCTTCCTAATCGAACCAACCACTCAGAAGCTTCTCCAGACCCACTCCCCATGTTTCTCTCACACTCTCCTCTTCTCCAGCAGATTCCTTACTCCAAACTACCATAGCACCTAAATCTTTAGTTAAACCAATAGGAGTGGATGAATATTCAACCACTCATTTTCCCATTCCCCTCACAACACTTCAAGTACCTTCACTTTCTTTTTCTTTTCACTTTTATTTTTTACCACCAATTTTCCTAGACTTTCTTATTTCAAGACCAGCCACAGTTCCTACCAGAACAAACCTAGTTTCCAGTTTTGTAGCAAAATCAGAGATGATTTTAGGAGTATCTTTAGGGCCAAATGTTACCTGCTCTGTTTCAGAACAAAGTTGTGCTTCCTAGGTAGTAAAGAAGGCACATTACCACATTCATAGACCTGGTCCTTATGGAATGTTTGGATAATGGGAGGCAAATCTATTGGCCTGGATTTATCATCCAGCTTCTTGATAGGATTCTAAACGGTTACAAAACTCACGCCATACCCTATGGTTTTATTCTCACGGATGTACTTGTACATTTTAAGGTACCCATCAAGAAATGGAAAGTTGGTACAAGCAAGGATCATTTTGGGGCAAACACTCAAACTGCTTGTGACTATGAAGTCCAAACCACTCCCAAAGAACCTGGTTCATCCAAAAAGGTACTTGTGAACAGCAAAGTGCGAGCTTTGGTGCAAGAAAGTGAAGCTAAGGATGCTGAAATTGATAGGCTGAAGAAGAGGTTGGTAGAATTGGGGACTGAGAGAGATGCTCTCATAGCTGAGCTGGCAAAAGAGAAGGAGAAGGATTATGGCGTTCTTCAGGATATGTTGAAACTGATTCAAGCCAAAAACCAAGAACCTAGTCCTTCCCAGTCTTAAGCCTCCTGGCCTAGTTAGACCAATCAGTGACACCCAGATAGGATTTTTTTTGTTTCTTTTTCTCATGGTCCAGTATTTTTATTTCTTCTTATGCTTTGTGGTAGGATCTTATATATCAATGAAATTCATTCCTTCTTGCTCTAATTTTTTGTTGTTATTTCTTAGATGGATAATATCCTTAGATTGATAGATGATGATTGAATCCATGATTGCATTTGAAGTAGCCCCAGTGGCCATGAGTAAAATCTTATTATCTCACATAATTGTGCAACTTTTTGACGATGCCAAAAGGGAGAACTAGGTTGTGCTTTTACTATGGACTGTGATGTTTATAACCTAATGAATTTGGTCCTTGATGATTAGTGACTTTAAGAAGGTAAAGTGTTTTAACTTTGTGTTGATGTTGAGATGAGTTGAAACAGGGCCTACGCTTATGAAAAGCACAGAGTTTGTCATTATCAAAAAGGGAGAATTTGTTGGCCCAAGTGAAGTTTGTTTTAATGATTGACAAAGGAACTCAAGCATGAACCAGGTCCATCAATAGTGTATATAGACACAGGCATATTCAAGAATAAAGGATGCACGTGAGGGAGATAAGTTTAACTTGTTATATCTGATATCTCCTGATCAAAAATGTTGCATAATTGATAAGGGGAAGGACTCCTTACTCAAAGAGAACACTATCCAAGATAAGGAAGGAGTTAGAAGTTGAAGTTAACTAGAACTCTTCCACCAAGGAAGATTATAGCATTGGGACTCTAATTATTTTCTATTCTACTAACTCTATAAATTACAGGATGTTCTCATTTTACAGGTATGCAAAAAAGCTGAAGTTAAACGTGAATTGAGAGTTAAATAGCAAGCCATTTTGTAAGAAATTCTTGTGTGATTTAAGTGTGCGAACCTCAAGCTACATGAACCACTTAGAACAACCACTTCTAAGTGTTTGTATTTTATTCTAGTTTCATTGTAGTCGATGATTTTCAAATTGTACCTTTCAGTTTTATCTAGAAGTCATTGTATTAGGTACTCTGAGTAGGGATGACAGTAGAGCGGTTGCGGGACGGTTGCGAGGTGGTTTTGGCTCAACCCGCAAAACATTCAACCCTCCCCACTCCCCACCGAATAGTATTTTTCAGTATTTTCAAACCGCCTCGCATCTCCCTGCATTAACCCGCTCCGCCCCGCCCCGCATAATATGTTTTCCTCTTTTTTTCTAATTTGTTATTCGCTTATTCTTAGGTTTAAATATAAATAGAAACTTAATTTAAATTTATTGCTTTTTGTTTGTACATAGTATCTAATATCAATTATTGTGTGTTCTTGAATATTGTTCATTCATTTTCAAGCTATCTTTGAAAAAAAGAAAAATTCAAACTATCCAAATTACAAACTCTTGATATTAAAGTAGAAAAAATTAAACCCAGTAAAAGTAAAATGAAAAGTACCCATACCATTTTCCCAAATAAAAGAGAAAAGAAATCAGGTACTAATGGTATAAATTTTAGAAAAAATCAAGTAGTAGTTACTTTAAATTTTACAAGTGAATAATGCCAAAAGGAACGAATAACTGAGCGAATAAGGGAGAATTTGAAATTTAGTAATTGATTCTTCTGGTTTTAATTTCTGTTATTTAAATCTAAAATTTACTTGGTATATTAAACTTTATCAATCTAAAAAAAATATATATTAAAGTCATGCACAAGTCGATCCTCATATTCAAAAGCATTAAGATGAACCTCTGGTATCAAACTTGGTGTTTCATCACAAACCCGCAACCCGCAGTAGCTTAATCCACTAAACCGCAAGAGCTTCATCTACAAACCCGCAACCCGCGATGAATTTTAAAAAGAATTATTTTAACCCGCCCCGCCTCGCCCCACATAATTATAAATCTGTCCCGCCTCGCATAGGTTTAAACATGCACCGCCTCACACCTGCACTGCCTCATTGTCATTCCTAACTCGGTGTCACGACCCCAAACCCAATCCAGTCGTGGTGGCGCCTATCGTAGAATTAGGCCTCCTCAACTCAACGCAACCCAAAACCACAATACTAAAATCAAATCATTTGCGGAAAAACTTTCATCATTTTAAAGAAATTGTCTAAGACATAAAAGAAATATTCATAACACGATACAACCATCCCAAAACCAGGGTGTCACGGAGTACATGAGCGTCTAGAGAAATAGTATAGTCTACTATAAAGTTCACTGAATACAACTGAAACACAACTAAAATAAATAGGGAGGGTCCAGATCTGTGAACGCCATGCAAATACCTCAATGATCTCCCAAGCTTGCAATCTCGATCAGTGACTGCTACTGGGACCGAAAGTACCTGGATCTGTACATGAGGTGCAGGAGGTAACGTGAGTATACCAACTTCATAACTAACAAATCCAAACTATGGACTGATAGGTAGTGACGGGCTAAACCTCAACATTTATACCACATTTAAATTGTATAATAAAGTAGGCATGCTGGCAATTTAGTTATTCAACTCAGCAGTAAAGCAAAATACCAATCCGAACAATGTGACATATAAAGCTCAGCAAAACTCTACATGTCAATGCCAGAAATGAATGAAAATGCACCGTGTGCTCCCACTCTCAAGTGTTCAAACACTCGGTACTACATATGTCCATCCGACACAAGAAAATCTATCCCAAAACATATACAACGCTGACTGCAAGTGATCCAATACTGACGAACAAGGGTAATCCAACCCTGAGGAGAAATCCATCTCCAACTATATATGTATACATACTAAACCACTCGGTACCGCATATGGCCATCCGGACCAGGGAAATCCATCCCAGAACATACTCAATTATGACTAGATATCACTCGGTACCAAGCTAAAAGGAAGCCTACCCTAATAGAGAAATCCATCTCCATAAATCAATACCTCGGACAAATCCATCCCTCAATAATACCATCTGCGCTCAATGGGGTGAGTAGACTCCGGAGGAGATCCTTTCAGCCCAAGCTCTATAACAAGACAACGAAGGCATAATCAATAATCTGTTGCGCCGTGCAGCCCGATCCCATAACTGTCACTCATAATCAGGCTCTCGGCCTCACTCAGTCATCACTCTCCAGTCTCACACGCACAGGCTCACAATGTCATAATACTAGCCCGAAACAATGATATGATGTGCCAAATAACAATAACCGAGATTGAGACATAATATGATATGTATGAACAAGACTGAGTACAGAATACCAATGAAGCTAATAATATGACAGCAAAAAATGACCTTTCGGGTCTCAACAATATCGAAATGAAGCCCAAACATGGTAATTAGCATGATTTATAGCTCATTAACTTAATTACATAATCACTACAGAGATATTAGCAGAAAGAGTCATGAAGCGGTGCCATGGAATGATCCAGGTCATAATTCTTACGATGTACACCCATATGCCTGTTACTTGGCATTTTTCTCACCTCAATATTTACTCATATAGCACATTGTTCGGGATTTAGAACCCTCAGTACCAAGTTTAGAAGCATTTGTTACCTCAAACCAAGCCAAAACTCTAACTCGCGATGCCCTTGCCTCTCGATTTGGCCTCCAAGTGCTCCGAATCTAACCAAAATCAGTATATTAACATCAATATACGCTAAAGGAATGAAACCCACATGAAAATTATCAAATTATATCCAAAATCCCGAATTTGCTCAAACGCGGTCCCCAGGCCCACATCTCGGAATCCGGTAAAAATTACAAAAGTAGGAACTCCTTTCACTCCCGAGTCTATACATACCAAAATCACCAAAATTCGACCTCAAATGGTCCTTCAAATCCTAAATCAAAATTCTCCAAAACTCAAGCCCTAAACCCCTCAATTTCACCCCTATTTCCCACTAATACCATGATTAAACAATGAGAAAATCATCATAAACGCAAGTAATAAATCTTAAGTAACTTACCCCACTGAAAATTCTTGTTTCCTCTTGAAAATCACAGCCCAAAGCTCAAATCCCGGCGAAATATTGTGGAGAATGACCAAAAAGTTGCGAATGAGCCTTTATATACATTCTGTCCAGTACTTCCGCATCTGCGGACAAAATTACACACCTGCGGGACCGCACCTGCGGTCTAAACTCTGCATCTACGCCTTTCACTTAGAATCCCAGCTTCGCACCTACGGGCTTGCTGATGCGGTCCAACTTTCGCTCCTACGGTCCTTCTCCACTTCTGCAGCCCATTTCCACTTCTGTGAATCTCGCACCTGCGGTCCCCAATCCGCATGTGTGGAAATGACAGAAACAGTAGCTTTAGCTGCTCAAACCAATTTTCAACCTTTCCGCTAACCATCTGAAATCATCCCGAGGCCCTCAAGACCTCAACCAAAAATACTAATAAGTCATATACCACTATTCAAACTTATTCAAACCTTCGGAACATCCCAAACAACATCACAACACTAAATCACCCTCGGATTCAAGCCTAAGAGCTCCTAAACTTTCGAATTCTGCAAACGATGCCGAAACCTATCAAACCTCGTCCGAATGACCTAAACTATTTCACAAACACCACAAATGACACTACGGACCCACTCCAATTTCTATATTTTCATTCTGACCCCAATATCTAAATTTTCCACTACCAACCGAGAAATGCCAAATTTCCAATTTCACCAATTCAAGCCTAATTCTATTACGGGCCTCTAAATTACATTCTAAACATGCTCATAAGTCCAAAATTACCTAACGGAGCTAACCAAATCATAAAAATCCAAATTCGAGACCGAACATTAAAAAGTCAAAACTTAGTCAACGCTTTCAAATTTAAAGCTTCAAGTTAAGAATCATTCTGCCACATCCCTTCTGATTAACCTAAAAGCCAAAACCGACGATTTACATAAGTCATAATATATCAAACATCGCTACTCTTTCCTCAAACAACCCAACAAAGTACAAATGCTCGAAACGACCAGTCGGATCGTTATATCCTCCCCCACTTAAACATATATTCATCCTCGAATATGCCCAAAGTTGTTCCGAAACTATCAAATCATTGTGTAACCTCACCATGCACATACTCAAGGGTGATCCCACGTCATGAACCAAACCGATGGGCCACAATGGGCACACGGTACCTTACTCAACTGAGTATCTACATAACATATCTTTCGTATCATACTATCATAGGTAAATGAGCCAGAGAGGTTGTCGTGAGATTAGTACAATTAAACATGGAGAAATACTTGACATTGGATGATCTAACATGTAATCCAATCTTATACATATGACGTACAGGCCTATAAGGCCAAAATAACAGCTCGTATACTAAACATAGGCCGACAAGGCCATACAATCTTTAACGTACATGACATCTGCCTACAAGCCTCTAAGAATATATAATTTTCATGAAGGTCGGGATAGAGTCCCGCCATACCAAACAATATACGTCTAAATCATACTAACTAAACAAGCAACTCCGAAGCAAATGGAGCATACCAACATTTTTCGCTGAGTTGTTTGCCTACTTGGAGGTCTCTCGACCTGTCTATCAGACCTGCGGGCATGAAATGTAGTGTCCCCAGAAAAAAGGGAAGTTATTACGAATAATGTATCGAGTAAGTACATAACAGACATAGAAGAAATATAGAGTAAATGACTCAACCTGTAAGTTTGGATAACTCTGTAAATCATGAAATACTTATAGTGTCATGCATATGCGTATGAATGTCATGTCATGTAGGTACATGTGTTCATAACATCATCAAGCCTCTGAGGACATCCCATCATATCATCTCGGCCACTGTGGGCAAATTATCAACGTATACCAGTTCATCAGGTGGTGGTACGTATATAACATCGTAACCTTTTCCTATATCCAATATACATATAATATACATATATACACGTATATAATGTCATCTACTCATGGGTCAATGTACATGTATAAATGCATGAGATGCATAAGAAATACGTTAATAAGTTTTCTCGGATTGCCATAAAAATTAATATGCCTTTCGAGTAAACTTATCAAATACATATTTTTCTGAGACCCACGAACAGAAGATATAAAATAATTCACATTAGGAATCAAGAATATAGATACCCCTAGGATTTCTATGGATAGAGTCATTTATGAAAGCTTTGCATTTGCTCGTTACGTTTATTTCATATGGATCATGCCAAAAAAAAAGGGATAGCCTTAACATACCTGAGCCAATCCTCTAGACAATCCTTCTAACGCACGCCAATTGCGACGAAACAAGTAACACCGAGATCGAAATAGGGAATAATTCGTATGAAATACCCCAAGCAATAACGTTGCTATGCAAAAATAATCTTGGCTGAAGCTTTTCCATAAGAACTAGCAGTAACGGTTGGTAGTTTTTTGGAAAATGATATTTGATTGAACTCTTTTCTTAAGAGAATAGAGATGATATTTAGAAAGGACTAGGAATCTTGGATGAATCCTAGACAAAACGTTATTATGTTCTTGTTTTAAGAGAATTGAAGATAAATTGTGAATTTGGAAAGTCACGCTTAATTATTATGTGTGCCCCACATGTCTAGCTTGGTGTCACACTTCTTTCTCAAAGTGTAAATGGATAATTGCCATGTCGAGGGAGGGGTTATTATCCCAAAATTATTAATTAACTATGTAATGACCCGTTATCCAATAATTAACTAATTTACTACGGAATTAAAAAATTATTTCAAATTACTTAGAATACTACTCATTTTAAATACACATTATACACCTTACTATTATGGTCATGTGGTACTTTGTATGGTACTAGTCCATAAAATACCAGGTATTTTAGCTCGGCCCAAATTTTATCCCAACATGCCAAAATTGGATGAAAATTCCTTTTCGTTGACTTGCTTCCTCACTCACCTTCACGAATTTACTCATCACTTGTTTGAAATAGCCTAATCCTTGTAATTTCCAAATAATCTTTTCCTTGGAGTGATGTCAATTACCTTACAACAAATTCAATGTATAATACTACAGGGTACAATATCATGAAAATTAATACTGCAAAACGTAACATCATCATAATGTAGTATTGGAAGGCGTAGTATCATTGTAATATAATAATGCAGGATGTAATATCGACGTAATATTGTGGGGCGTAACATCATTCACCCCTTTGGAACATTCGTCCTCGAATGTTGATATGCTCTTATCATTTTCATAACTTATAGCTCTTGTGAATACCTTAATACTCTCCTTGCTATTTAGGCAGTTGTTCTGTGAATAAATCCAAAGGACATGGCATTCCCCCCTTTAGGCCTCTTTCCCACGCCATAACTTATGATCGAATTCCTTCCAATCTCGTAACTGTTGCTACCTTCCATCATGCAAATTCTATGATACTGACCTTGTAAGTGTGCCTATGCGACTCTCCTCTCCTTTTTCCTCCATCTTTTAGCCAATCCTAAAGTTCTTCGCTTGGTATTTTGTCGAACTTACGAATATTGCTATATCTTATTTCATGGATCTGGCTATCCGTTCGTAAGACTTTACTGCATCTACGTAGGTCATACTATACCATAAATCTTACCTCGATTTCTCGTTACTAAGGTCTGCTACCAAATTCTAGGTTACTTTCATTGCTTATCCTATAAGTATAAATCTTTGTCCTTTAATGTTTCCACATTACTGTTCATCTTAAGATGAGGACCTAATATCCTCTCATATTTTATAACTTTTATCCATCCATTCTTGATTCACCTCAACTTTGACCCATAATACACCACTAATAACTTAACCTTTTATGTAATACTGCCGCTAGAATTCACGTTTTACTGGGGATTATCTGAAATGATTAGATTGATCCACCTAGGGCGACACCATGCTTTCATAATCGTATCTCACAGCATTCCAATGTGATTTACCTTGCATGGTTATTTTAATCATGTCCAATTCATGAACTCATTACTCAATCGAAGGTCAAAACGTCATCCTTTATTTATCACAATTATACCCTTATTCTACTACAGGGCAATATTCCATTTCTTCTAAATACTATTAGTCTTAGACTCTTTTGAGTGTGTTTAGGCTATGCTAAGCTTTCAATAACTTAGAGAAACCATTAGCTTCTTTGTTTTCACGGGCTTAGTCCGAGGACTTATCTATTTTCGTCACCTTCTCACTTGCCTTCTTCTTATCCCTACTCTTGTATTTCTAAAACTTTATCGTTCTACCATACTTAAGCTTGCGATCGATTCCCTTATGCTTTTCTAGAACATAGAGACATCACATCGTCTCTAACTCTTCTTTTACTCTCTAATTCGAACTTTCGGTACTTAGAAACCATACGCTGAAAGGTATTCCACTGATTAAGCTGCTATCATTTCTGGATACTGAATCTCTACGCTTCTAGCCTCTTATCTGTAGTATGGACTATTCATAGCCTTCTGCATTTGAGTATCTTGTACATTGTTTACCTTTTTCTTACTTACCTTAAAATATTGCCTTGCATTCTTCTATCTCTTTCATAACCTCCCTTCCACATAGGTATAATCCACATCCATAACTTGAAGCTCTTATTATAACACTGTGCATGCACAATCCGATTGTAGCTTCGTACTGACTTCTTATGAGGCCAGTACTTTTCCAACTGCTTTATCGTAAGGCTGTTATAGAATATAGTTGTTGTACTTCCTCTCTCATACCTCTAATATTAACAGTGATCCTGCAATGTTCTCAATCACGGTTTCTACAATTTCTAGGTCCAATAATCAGATTCCTGATTTACTTCGTTGATGTAACTCTTTAGTTTCCTCCTTCTTCTGGTTGGACTTAATATTGCCTTAAGTTGTTTTCCAATCTGCGGCTCATAGTATTAGTTATTACTTTATCCCTCCATGGACGCTATGGAATATCCATGATACAATATTCTAACAATTTATTCCTTTGTCTATAACCTTGGGCTCAATTCTTTCTTTTAACTTATACCGGAATCTTCTATGGTTGTATGATTGTCAACGTATATGTTGCATGGATAATACTCCAAACTCTTAAGTTCGTTCATAACGTAACCAACTCTAGATCATTGATCGAATGATTCTTTCATTCCTTCTCAGTTTTCTTTAAACATAAGTTCGCCATTACCTTTCCTGTTCTTTCTTCCCCCTTGTTAGGTGCATTCTTAGCTTATCTTAGCTCTCACGCATGCCAGAATTTCCGTACAACTCATATGATCTTCGAATATTTCTTTTGATTTTACTTCATGTTCACTAGCCACGGTAGGTTCCTCTTTCTTATGGAGGATGTACAATGTTATTATGAAACTGTTATTACAAGACCATTTCCTTTTTAGGTCACTGTGCTTAGGTTGAACCTTCTTCCTCATTTCCTCAGCTAGTCTTTCACTGTAGTACTTAGAGAGGACCCTCTGACTCTTATAAAGTTGCAAGCTTATTACATCATATACCCAATAAAAATTTTGATGTCCTTACTCGCCTACAATTACCCGTAGTTACTTATCTTCATACCCTTGTGCTTGTAGGGTTGCTTTTGATCTGATATTTGACTATCTTCCTAGTGGCACTTTCTTTTTATTCTCATAACATTCATAAGGTACCTTTAACTACCCTGACTCCTATTTGAATATATCTCAAGTATTATAATGACATTACAGCGAGATTGAATTCTCCATGTTGGGGTTTACTATATTTATCTTGCATGATCTACTGATTTGTCTGTAACTTCTTGTCTAGTCATGACTAGGCTCTTCCTGAATCAACTACTAATTACTCATCGGCCCTTTCTCATATACATATCCCGCATAATCTCTCTTGGGTTATTTTCTTTGTCTAACTTACCTCTTGCACTGGCTCCTTATTTATCAGTAACCTTCCGGGAAGGAACCCTTATTTCATTTTTTGATGTCATGCTTATATAGCATTCTGGAATCATAGCATATCTGTAGGATTTGGATAAGTACAATCTCATTCCTTTATCATTTTTATCGCACTCTTCCTTTACTATTTCATAGTTACTAAAACAACTTGATTCTGTCTTAATGCCACATTACTCCGTATTCTCCCCTTTAGGGGATTATTAAGATTTAGTGCTATGATAATCTACGTATCGATGTTTTACCTTTTCATTTCTGGTGTCTTTTCACATCGTCGATGACCCTTACTTGCTTGCTATAATCCTTCTGTACCAAGGATAATAAAATTCCTTACTCGCAAGGGTGACACTTGATGTAACTGGTACATACAGTCCCTTAAGCTTAACTTTGCTCACATTGCTTACTTTAGGGAAGCGTCTTCCTGAATAACCATTCTCTAAATTTCTCCTGAATCTTCTTCTGTTGTATATTCTACTATCACCGGAACAAAATATGAAATTCTCATGATGCCAACTATTATCAAATCACTCAGTCCCTAATTCATGTTGAATTTATCTTGTTCACCAATCCATACTAGTTTCTTTTACTTTGAGATCTAACTTTTCCTTCTGTTAATCACGTTAGAGTTGCGAACTTATTTCTCAAAATGAGAATATGACTTTATGGCCTATACTCTCTTGTTATCTCAAGGCCTGTCACCTCTCGTCTTTTCCTTCAATTGACTGTAGACTCTGTAATATTGTCATCTTTTCAATCTATCATTGTCATCCATGTATAATATCGTACTCATAATGCTTCATTAACTCTTTTCGTATTTCCCGCTAACATTTATGTCTATCACTTTATTCTGAAAACTCGAACAAGATATTTTTTTGCCTTTAGCTCCCCTTGCTCCATCCAGTGGCTCTTCGGGTTACTTAATGTTCTCGCTCTACTAGGACGCGAATCATACTAAAGTAATATTTATCCCTTCCAGGCTTTCTGTGCCTTTCTTCTGATTTTTTTTATGATAATATCCACATCTAATTGTAATATTCTAGAGTGCACCATCTGGGTGCCTCACAAAGAGATCTATTAACACCTTTATAATATCCTTCGGAAATATCAACTAATACAAACAATCAATTTATCACTTTGGGTTACTCTAACCCCACTCGGATCTTAATATCCTATCCTTTTCTTAAATTACACATGTTATCCCCTAATAGGGTATAACTGAGACGGGTGTGTCCAATTCTACATACATTTGTTACTATTGAAGGTAAGTCATAATGCTTATACTTTTCTGTCGGAGTTGAAAATACTGATAATCTTCGTTAACTGGGTACCTCGTACCCTCCTTTTACTTGTTGAAGCTTTATCTATCTTCTCTCTTATTGCCTTTCACCATAGAGGTGGATAGATATTCTTGCCTTAAGTCTCCTTATCAAGAGGCTTACACGTAAGGTACACACATCTTCTGCCGAAGACCTCATATTTTTCCATCAAGGAAATGATGCAAACTCGAGTTCCTCTAATTCATATATTCTATAGCTATATCTCTTACCAACCGTCTTTCTGGATGTACGCATCATTGTATTACGAATAACATAGAGTTTAGGAAATTGAGTTCTCACAACTAAGCTCTACCACACAATCTAGAGTAAGAGGAAAGAGTGACAGTCCTAAATGTCCTGTAGCCTCCTGCTTATAAGTGTGGTGCATGACACACCTATAAATAAGACTCTACTAAACACAGCTTATAGATTCCCTAGGACAGAACTGCTCTGATACCACTTTTGTCATGACTCAAACAGATGGGCCGCAATGGGCACACGGTACCTTTCTCAACCGAGTACCTACATAACATATCTTTTGTATCATACTATCATAGGTAAATGAGCCAGAGAGGCTTTTGTGAGATAAGTACAATAACACATGGAGAAATACTCAAAATTGGACGATCAACATGTAATCCAATCTTATACATATGACGTACGGGCCTATAAGGACAAAATAACCACTCGTATATTGAACATAGGCCGACAAGGCCATATAATCTTTTACGTACATGAAATCTATCTACAAGACTCTAAAAATACATCATTTTCATAAAGGTTGGGACAGAGTCCCGCCATACCAAATAATATACGTCTAAATCATACTAGCCAGACAAGCAACTCCGAAGCAAATGGAGCGTACCAACATCTTTCGCTGAGCTGTTTGCCTACTTGGAGAGTTCTCGACCTGTCTATCAGGACTTGCAGGCATGAAACGTAGCGTCCCCAGAAAAAATAAAGGACGTCATAATGAATAATGTACCGAGTATGTAAGGCACATAAATAAGTACATAACAGACATGGAAGAAATATATAGTAAATGACTCAACATGTAAGTCTCGATAACTCTGTAAATCATGAAATACTTACAGAGTCATGCATATGCATATGAACGTCATGTCATGCATAGGTACATGTGTTCATAACATCATCAAGCCTCTGAGGGCAACCCATCATATCATCTCGACCACTGTGGACAAATCATCAACGTATACCTGTTAATCAGTGGTGGTGCGTATATAACGCCGTAAGATTTTCTCATATCTCATATACATATAATATATATATATATATATATATATATATATATATATATATATATATATATATATATATGCGTATATAACGCCATCTGGTCA
>MU681859.1:0-12018 GCA_026770625.1 Nicotiana glauca | reverse complement strand
ATATATATATATATATATATATATATATATATATATATATATATATATATATATATATATATATATATATACGTGTATATAAAATCATCTGGTCATGGGTCAATGTATATGTATAAATGCATGAGATGCATAAGAAATACGTTAATAAGTTTTTCTCGAATTGCCATAAAAATTAATATGCCTTTCGGGTAAACTTTATCAAATATATTTTTCCTGAGACCCATGAATAGAAGATATAATAATAATTCATATGGGGAATCAAGCAAATAGACACCCCTAGAATTACTATGGGTAGAGTCATTTATGAAAGTTTTGCATTTGCTCGTTTTGTTTATTTCATATGGATCATGCCAAAAAGAAAGAAGGGATAGCCTTAACATACCTGAGCCGATCCTCTAGACAATCCTTCTGACGCACGCCAATTAAGACGAAACACATAACATCAAGGTCGAAATAGGAACAATTCGTACGAAATACCTAAGGCAATAACGTTGCTATGCAAAGATAATCTTGGCTGAAGCTTTTCCGTAAGAACTTAGCAGTAACGTTTGGTTGTTTTTTTGGAAAATGATATTTGATTGAACCCTTTTCTTAAGAGAGTAGAGATGACATTACGTTATTATGTTCTTGTTTTAGATAATTGAAGTAAATTGTGAATTTAGAAAGTCATGCTTAATTATTATGTGGGCCCCACGTGTCTAGCTTGGTGTCACACTTCTTAAGTGTGACACCTTAAGTGTGACACCTTGCAACTTTAATACTTAGTCATTACATGTAAATGGATAATTTTCACGTTGGGGGAGGGGTTTAATCTTATCCCAAAATTATTAATTAACTAGGTAATGACCCGTTACCCTATAATTAACAAATTTTCTACGTAATTAAAAAATTATCTTAAATTACTTAGAATAATAATCAGTTTAAATACACATAGTACACCTTACTATCATGGCCATGTGGTACCTTGTATGGTACTAGTCCATAAATACCAGGTATTTTAGCTCGGCCCGAATTTTATCCCAACATGCTAAACTTGGACGAAAATTCCTTTTCTTTGACTTGCTTCCCCTCTCACCTTCACGGATTTACTCATCACTTATTTGAAATAGCATAATCCATATAATCTGCAAATAATCTTTTCATTAGACCGATGTCAATTACCTTACGACAAATTCAACATACAATACTACAGGGTACAACATCATTGCAATTTAATACTGCGAAGCGTAACATCATCATAATGTAGTACTGTAATGCGTAACATCATCGTAATATAATACTGTGGGGTGTAATATCGACGTAATATTGCGTGGAACAATATCCCATGTCAGCCTATCCCATATAGGTCTGATAGCACAATATAACTGAAATTTCGCAATCCAACCTAGCCCATAAACCTTAGGACCAAATTTCCACTTCCTAAATTATCTATAAAATCAGAATCTCACATCGATACACTGTGTAAGTCTGAACACGCTGTATCATGCCATAACTGCAATTCAAGATAAAAATCATATGATATACCATACAACTCAAACACTTATAGCGATAACTTCTAATCACAGCAGCTGCTCAAACAACCATTCCTGTAATAAACCTCTTATCAAACCATAGCCTCATTCCAACATTTTCGTATACTGCTAATGATGAACGAAACACGCAGAAAGTCATAACCATTCCTCAGATCAACCAGTCATGGAGCTCCCTCTCCTTCGGCAAGGACCATAGTAAATTTCTAAGTCGAATCCTGATATTATCCTTCTAACATGTTGAAATTGAATATGATAGTATTTATTCTAGATCCTAATGACCTCATCTCATCCAAGACGACTACTCTAGTGACACGATACATTAATACAATCTAAAGCCACCACCCGTGTGACCCACACACCAATAAGCAACAGTCCAAATGTACTTGAATCATGGAAAAAATGACTCAATTGAGAGAGCTGTACCACAAGCTCACCAGTACCACTACAACACAATGTTGAGAACCATCACACATCGTAGAACAAAAACACACGAATCTAACCCGAAGGATCATACCTCCACCTAACTTCGTTGCAACGTGCGATCCTATCCAGACACTGGTCCACATGAGACACCTCAAGTCACCATGCTCAAATTTGATAGTCACGTACAATTTGATTCCTGGCACAAAAAATGGATCACTCTAACCATGAAGAAGCCAATTACGCGACGCCATACCAATATGACGGAACATAACCAATGTGCAATCAATCATGCAACACCCAAATATCCGTCTCACTCAAACTCCGCTATGAAGCACGTATAGAACCATATCATTTATGCATAAAATCAATGAATCACAATCCTTCGCAACACCGAAGGATAACCCATAGATCGCTCCAGCACACAAATAAGCTCAATAACAATCAAATGGCACATCCGTCAACAATAGCAATTCGGAGTCAACAATTCCGACCCGGTGCAGAACACACATCCATACTAGGCCTACCAATGTACCCTAAATCAACTCTGGTCACCCACAACAGATAGATAACTCGCTGAAAGTTCACAATGACTAAACTATGGCACATACTAACATCTGACTAGCTTTGACCACATCTTCAAAGTCCACAACCACGAAATAACCTATTTACGAGAACTCCCAGTCTTCCAATCCATATAACATATGAATTACCATCTCTGATCTCAACTCCACCACCTGAATGTATAACACACCTCTAATACTCAATCATTCCATGAGGGATACTCCTCTAATTCTACTGTGGCACCAAGAAAACTCAAATATCATCAGTCGATCCAATAAGAGAGCGCCGTAATACCAATGAAGTACCCTGAACTCCAACACACTGCCCTTTATAAATTGTATATCCTCATCCAGCCGCACCAGTTAGGGATATCATTTACCTAGTCATCTGAAACTGTCCATGCTAACTAAGAATTTACAACCTCCCTTTCGGAACTTAACTGCGACCTTATACATGCTAATCTCAACCCTACACAACATACCGCATATACCATGTCATCCTATGATAATTGTGAGAACTTTAAAATCCACTCCGAGCCATAAGCAACTACATACTCAACTAGCCAAAAACTTTCTATTTGATCTCATCTTGGAGAAAATCACTATACATCACCTGCTCCTCACGCTAGTAGAAACTATACATCTCTAACCGAGGTAGAAACCATCAAGAACTCTCCGAATCCTATTTGCACAAAACCAGATTGTCAGAACTGAATCCTTCTAACTTAACCAATCTATACAGGTCATCAAAAACCCAAGAATATTGCCACGAGACACCTGTAGAACTTATTACCATATAAGCACCCAAAGAACTAATCATATCCCTTACTATGCCGATCTAACCTACTACCAAGCTGTCCTATTTATCCAAGTTTCTTCTGAATTACCTTCGAATTGATACATCCCCTTGCCACAATACGGCAATACCCAATCCGGACTCACCACACAAGACCCAAGCATAAAACCACACCATCTAAGGCTCATAAGCCATTGAATACTCTCTTAAAAATAGCCAAAAAAACCACATTCAAAATACTTACCTAAAGAGACTTCATGCGAACCTAAAGCCATTACCTTTACCTTCCCGATACTGACATGTAGAATCCATAATGATATAGATATGTAACAAGTCTTGACACCCTCCAACGTGAACCTTAATTTCTAGCCAAATACACATCCTAAAGATCCCCCAATTTTTACATATACATCTTGAATCCATTAGAACCATTCTTAGGAGTCATCCACTCTGCTCAAACCTCAATAAGACTGACTAAACGAACTGAACGACATGTGCTCCATTAGCACTCCAACACCCTAAAAAGTAACCCCACCTTAATGGAACCAAATACATTCCTGCTCCATGGACATTACATCCTTCACCAATAACCGCTCAACCAATAACCTCAATTTCTAGCCAAATACACATCCTAAAGATCCCCCAATTTTTACATATACATCTTGAATACATTAGAACCATTCTTGGGAGTCATCCACTCTGCTCAAAGCTCAATCAGACTGACCAAACGAACTGAACGACATGTGCTCCATTAGCACTCCAACACCCTAGGAAGTAACCCCACCTTAATGCAACCAAATAAATTCCTGCTCCATGGACATTACATCCTTCACCAATAACAGCTCAAGTCATTCCATGATTCTTGTACACCCATAAATCATAACACAACCCCTATCCAAAATTTCCTTTACTCGAGTCATCCTCGATCACAACCCTTGTAAGCCACAACTGATTCACCAGTATACCTCAAACTGAAACCAATATAACATATAACCGCACAATCAACTGATCAATAGTAGGCTCCCCACTTGGCTCAAAGCCATAGATCAAACACACAATGACTCGCAATTCCCCTACTCTATTAGTACCATTATACCATAGTGAGATTAAACTAAATCCTTCATAAGTTCATGACACACAAACCATCTAGTACTTCAAATCGTCTAAAAATCTTGCATTCACCCTCATAACAGTCAAGAAAACTCTCATACGCAATCCGAACTCAATTTGCAGCATATAATATTCACTAGTAAAAGAGGACTCACTACAAAACAACATAGGATCACACGCCCTCAGGACACCCCACAGGAGATAACCCACCTGCTTCGTCTCAAACTAACATCTCTTTATACCCTTCCACCGTCATAAACGCTATGTAATCACTTAATATTTCTCAGTCTGAACTCATATCACGACATGAAATCCACTTCACTCCCCAACTAAACAACATGAAAAGATCCTTTAACACACTAATAACTCGGGGTTATACATCAAATCAAGATGGAAATCAAGCACCAAATAGTTCTTTCTACCCTCAAGCAGACCCTTCTCGTTACACTCAGATCATATGAACACATCTCGCAGTCACATCTTACTCATTACGTAACCATCCAGTCATTACTTCCACCAATAGGGATACTACTGAACATACAAATCCAAAAAGCAGGTGCTCACACAATCGACAGCTTAGTGTTTAAGCTACAGGAAACACCCAGCCTCAAGTCCTAGAGACTGGCCCAACATAACCACACATAAATCATATCTCACCCCTCGTTCATGGAATCACAAGCCATCGATGCACAACTGATACGGAGCGCTCATGCACACATACAAATGCATGGAAGGAATTCAAGTAGTTATGCTTCAAGCTGAATCAATGACGCACGATAATAATTCAAGAGTGTAGAATTTTCTAAAGGTTCTGCAGCCTATCGAAGATAAGTACAGACGTCAAAGTACCGATCCGCAAGAATCTACTAAACCCGCTCAAGACCTGTAAGACCTACGTAACCTAGGCTTTGATACCAACTTGTCACGACTCCAATCCCAACCCGGTCGTGGTGGAGCCTATTGTGGAACTAGGCCAGCCTCAACTCAATGCAACCCAAAACCACAATACTAAAATCAAATCATTTGCGAAAAAACTTTCATCTTTTTAAATAAATTGACTAAGACATAAAAGAATTATTCATATCATGACACAACCATCCCAAAATCGGGGTATCACGGAGTATATGCGCGTATAGAGAAATAGTATAGTCTATACAATGTTCAATGAATACAACTGAAACACAGCTAGAATAGAGAGTGTCACAACCCAAACTCCATGGTTAGGCAAACCAACCTTAACAACTAGTAAGTTCTCAACTACTTTATTAAACATTCCCAACATCCACTTAACTTATATTTAAAACATGCGATGATTAGCGATTTCATAACAAAAGAAATACAACACAAAAATGATAGTCTACTAATGTGTGTGTCAGGAACTAGTGTCACAAGTACTAGGACAACCAGTAGAATATACAAAAGAATGTAACTATCCTACTGTCTCAAACAGAATTGATAGCAATAACAAAAGAAGAGACTCCAGCATGCTGCTGAATGGCTCGGAGGGGTAGTTTACCATGGAATCTCGGTCAAATCAGGAACGCACGCCGGACTGGTAGCTAGATGTACCTTCCTCAGATCATGTACATTTAAGTACAGAAGTATAGTATGAGTATATAAACAATATGTACCCAGTAAGTATCCAGTACAACCTCGAAGAAGTACTGACGAGGGGTCGTATTGACACTTACTAGGGTCAATAATAATGTAAAGTAAGTGCTACGCTAAGCATGGATGTCATGAATAAACAACAGTTAGCAAAAAGAAGTGACAAGTTCTTTCCAAAAAATATTTCAGTTAACAATCCATATTTTAAGGTATTTAAAATAGTTCAAACCACATAAAGTACCACACATTTAGCATGCACAAATAATGTCGAGATCGTACGGGCCGATCCAACATAAAAGCAAGTGTGCACTACCGGAATGTCGAATGGTACGAACCATAGAGAATCTATTACCCAGCTCGCGAATCATATATGTGAGGTAGTCAAACAAAAATAAACATATCAGGCAGTCAATCAATAATTTATCAGGAAAATAATTATCCATAGTAATGTCAAACTTCTTTTTAACTGTCAAGAAAATTGATGTTTAACCTTTTAGAAATTCATTTGCCAAGTTCGATATGATTCACGTAATCTAATTTAACAATGAACTTACAAATATGGCAAGTAAAGCATACTTTTGGGCCCTACACTACCCGGACTTAAGCATAATAGCAGCTACGCACGAACTCCCGTCACTTCGTGCATCCGTAGCCCCCACAAATAGCAATACATATTCAATTAATTCACCTATGGAGAGAATTCCCTCTTACAAGGTTAGAAAGGAGAGTCACCTTGCTCCAAAGCTTACTTCCAATGTCAAGAACGCGCTCAATCCCTCAATTTGGAGCCGAACGATCCAAAACTAATCAAACAGGGTAAGAACTAGTCAATACAAGCTCAAGAGTTCATATTCTAATTATTAAAGTAATTTTCCAACCCTAAAAATAAGTTTTCTAAAATCCATCCCCGGGCCCACGTGCCCGGATTCTGGAAATTCTCGAGGGAAGTTGTTACCCATAGCCTAGGGATCAAGATTATATGATTTTTACTTCATTTCATAACAAATTTCATGATTAAATCTTGTTTTCATCAAAACCCTAGGTTTTACTCTAAACCCAAAATTTTCACTAATTTATAAGGTATAATCTACCCCTAAACTATGTATTAAACTTACATTATGTAGAAATAACTTACCTCACAATGCTAGGTTGAAATGCCCTCTTTGGAAGCTCCCAAATCGCCCAAACAATGAGTGAAATGTGTCAAAAATGACATATTCCCATACTAAATGAAGGCACTGCCTTCAGAGATTTTTGCATTTGTGGTTAGGGGACCGCATCTGCGATCTCACTTCTACGAGGGAAGGTCCGCATCTGCGGAAGTGGACCGGCTTGACTGGGACCACATCTGCGGTCCAGGGGACATTTTTTCAGTTCCTGGCTTTGCCCCCTTGGGGCGCACCTGAGAAGGGTTGACCGCTCCTGTGGTCTGCACCTGCGACTAGCCACTCGTAGGTGCGGTTATGACAGCAACCTGTAGCTTAAGCTCTTTCCAATTTTTCTAACTCAACTCGAGCCTCGTCCGATTGACGCTAGAAGCCCCCAAGGCCCCGCCCAAAATACCAACAAATTTAAAATCATAAAATGGACTCGCTCGAACCCTTGGAATGCCTTAAACAATGCTAAATCTAAGAATTACCCCCTAAAATCAATTGAATCAAACTTATGAACTTCAAGTTTTTCAATTCACATCCAATGCGACGAAACACACTTATACTACTTAGATTTACCAAAGTTTGCGTGCAAGCCTTAAATGACAATACGGAATTATTCCCGACCTTGAAATTCCATTAGGACCTCGATAACACAAAAACCTGCTCCAAACCAAATATTTAACACCTTCAAAATCCTTAAGGAATCAACGTTCACTATTAGGCACCAAAATGCTCCCAGTTTATCCAAAACCTGATTCGAACATACGCCCAAGTCCGAAATCATCATATGAACCTATTGGAACCTTCAAACCCGAATTTCGAGGTCGTTTACTAAAAACGTTGACTAAAGTCAAACTTAGCCTTTTAAGCCAACCTTACGGAACCAAGTGTTCCGATTTCAACCCAAACTCTTCCGAATCCTTAACCAACCATCCCCGCAAGTCATAAATTAATAAAAGCAAGTACGGAAAGTCTTATTTTGGAGAAAAAGGTTCTAAAAAAAAGCTACCAGTCGTGTCGTTACAAAGAGGGAAGGTCCAAATCTGCAAACGTCATGCAGATACCTCAACGATCTCCCAAGCCTGCAATCGCGATCAGTGACTGCCAGTGGGACCGAAAGTACCTGGATCTACACACGAGGTGCAGGGGATAACGTGAGTACACCAACTCACTAAGTAACAAGTCCAAACTATGGACTGGTAGGTAGTGACGGACTAAACCTCAACATTTATAACACATTTAAATTGTATAATAAAGTACTGGCAATTCAGCTATACAACTCAGCAGAAAAACAAAATACCAATCTGAAAAATGTAAAGTATAAAGCTCAGTAAATCTCTACATGTCAATGCCAGAAATGTATGAAAATGCACCATGTCCTCCCACTCTCAAGTGCTCAACTACGTGGTACTGCATATGGCCATCCAATCCAGGGAAATCCATCTTGAAACATATACAACGCTGACTGCAAGTCATCCAGTACCGAGGAACAAGGGTAATCTAACCCTGAGGAGAAATCCATATCCAGGTATATATGTGTACACACTCAACCACTCGGTACCACATATGGCCATCCGGCCTAGGGAAATCCATCCCAGAACATACTCAACAATGACTAGACATCACTCGATACAGAGGTAAAAGGGAAGTCTATCCCTGTGGAGAAATCCCAACTCCATATATCAATACTTCAGAAAAATCCATGTCCAGGGAAATTCATCCGTCAATAATATCAGTCGGGCTCACTGGGGATGTGTAGACTCCGGAGGGAATCCTTTCAGTACAAGCACTATAATAAGCCAACGAAGGCATAATCAATAATCTGCTACGGCATGCAGCCCGATCCCATAATTATCACTCATAATCATGCTCTCGGCCTCACTTAGTCATCACTCTCCAGTCTTACACACACGGTCTCACAATGCGATAATACTAGCTCGATGATGTGCCAAATAACAATAACCGAGACTGAGACATGATATGATATGCATGAACAAGACTAAGTACAGAATATCAATGAAGCTAATAATATGACAACAAGAAATGACCTCTCGGGTCTCAAAAGTATAGGCATGAAGCCCTAACATGGTAATTAGCATGCTTTACAACTCATTAACTTAATCACATAATCGCTACAGAGATATCAGCAGAAAGAGTCACTAAGCGGTGCCATGGAATTATCTATGTCACAATTCTTACGGTACACGCCCACACATCCGTCGCTTGGCATTTGCGTCACCTCAATATTTACTCATATAGCACATCATTCGAGGTTTTGAACCCTCAGAATCAAGTTTGGAAGCGTTACTTACCTTAAACCAAGCCAAAACTCTAACCTGCGATGCCCTTGCCTCTCGATTCAGCCTTTAAATGCTCCGAATCTAACCAAAATCAGATTATTAACAGCAATATACGCTAAAAGAATGAAACCCACATGAAAATTATCAAATGAGATCCAAAATCCCGAATTTTCTCAAACCCGCCCCGGGGCAACGTCTAGGAACCCAGTAAAAAATACAAAACTAGGAACTCCTTTCACTCCCGAGTCTATACATACCAAAATCATCAAAATCCTACCTCAAATGGTCCTTCAAATCAAAACTCTCCTAAACTCAAGCCCTAAACCCCTCAATTTCACCCCTAATTCCAACTAATACCATGATTAAACAATGAGAAAATCATCATAAGTAATAAAGCTTAAGTAACTTACCCCCACTGAAAATCCTTGTTTCCTCTTCAAATTCACTGCCCAAAGCTCAAATCCTGGCCAAAAATGGTGAAGAATGACCAAAAATTTGCAAAGGAGCCTTTATATACATTCTGCCTAGCACTTTCGCATCTGCGGCCAAAATCATGCACCTACGGGACAACACCTGAGGTCTAAACGCCGAGCTTCCGCAGATGTGGTCCAACTTTCGTTCATGCGGTCCTTCTTCGCTTCTGTGGCCCATTTTCGCTTATGCAGACCTCGCACCCATGGTTCCCAATTCGCAGGTGCAGAAATGATAAAAACGGCAACTTTAGCTGCTCAAACTGATTTTCAGCCTTTCCGCTAAGCATCCGAAATCATCCCGAGGCCCTCGGGACCTCAAAAAAAAATACCAATAAGTCATATACCACTATTCAAACTTATTCAAACCTTCGAAACACCCCAATCAAAATCACAACACCAAGTCACCCTTGGATTCAAGCCTAAGAGCTCCTAAATTTCTGAATTCCGCAAACGATGTCGTAACCTATCAGACCTCGTCCAAATGATCTAAAATTTTGCACATACATCAAAAATGACACTACAAACCCACTCCAATTTCTAGAATTTCATTCCGACCCCATTATCAAAATTTTCACTGCCAACCGAGAAACGTAAATTTCTAATTTTGCCAATTCAAGCTTGATTCTACAACGGACCTTCAAATTACATTCCGAACACGCTCCTAAGCCCAAAATCACCTAACGAAGCTAACCACATCATAAAATCCAAAAATCAAGATCGAACACTAAAAAGTCGAAACTTGGTCAAACCTTTCAAATTGAAAGCTTTAAGCTGAGAATCATTCTTCCATATCCCTTCAGATTAACCTGAAAACCAAAACCGGCGATTTACATAAGTCATAATACATCATACGGGGCTACTCAGGCCCTCAAAGAACCGAGTAAAGTGCAAATGCTCGAAATGACCAGTCGGGTCGTTACACTCTGAGTATTCAAGTTAGAGTTAACTTGAAGTTGTCGCAATAGTTAGAGGCTGGTTGTCATAATAGGAATAGAGGTAATCCTTAGGTTTACAAAGAGATTTTATAAATGTTGTTTTGGCTCAGTGATTTAGTGTAGTGTTGGGAAAAAATCCTACTGAGTAGGTCGTGGTTTTTTTACTTTTTGAGCCGGGTATTTTCCACGTAAAAATACTTGTGTTCTTTACTTTCCGCATTTAGTATTTCCACAATAGTAGTATGAGAATCACATAGAAGAACTAGGTCCTTCTATAATCCGTGAACGCAAAAATTGGACACCATACAAATCACCCTCCCTCTTGTGTGGCATTGAAGTATAAAAATATCATACCTCTATGTAGCAATCATCCTGTATAACAACACTTTATAATAGCGGCTAAGTTTTCTTTGCAACTACAATTTCATATTATGTTATAATGTATGTTCTCTATAATTGCACTTTTTTATAGCAGCAAAAATAACAATAACAAAAAAAGAGCGCTATATAAAGGTTTGACTGTTATACAGGCTATTACCCAAGAAAAATTTCTACAAAAAATAAAGAAATTTTCATAAAGCACTATAGCTACTAATGGTAAATTTGTTGAAAGTATAGCTACGAATAGCAATATAGTGTAAATGTTTGATGTGGCACGTAACTTTCCTAAAAATAAATGGAAAATCTTACATAGCTATAATACAATACAAACTTATTTACCACTTTTATTTAGGTTCGTACTTAATTATATTCGATATGTATATTTATCATTTATATATAAAATCATTAAAAATAAAATAATAGAAGATTCCTTAAATTTAGCATCTCATTCTCTCTCCTTCACTAACACCGTCTTAAAAATTCGAATTTCATCTATCTATATATATACTATATTAAAAGTACGAAACCCCTTAGTGAAATATCGTTCGCCTTTTTTACCCTTTAAAAGTAATATTTACATTGGACAAAATTTTAATTTAATTATTTTGCTAATTTTTGCGATAGTAAATCAACTAAAATTTTGGTTATTGAATATTTCCTTGTTTAAATTGAGCTAACTGATAATAGGTGAATTTGACTATAATCACGCCCTAAATAATCACATTTTTATGTTGTTTTGATAATAT
>MU681854.1:9893-22012 GCA_026770625.1 Nicotiana glauca | reverse complement strand
GTGAATTCGAGGGGTAAAGCTATTCTAGAGGCTTGAGTGGACTTTTGGAGCATTTGAGGTAAGTGTTTGTTCTAACTTTGGCTTGAGGGATTAGGACTAGGATGTTATTTGCTTTTTGCTAAATGTGGAGTACGGTGTATAGGCATGGTGACAATTATCTATGCACCGAAGTCTAGCATGACCGTGGGTCCTTGTTTGTACTTGTTTTTGAGATAATTTGGAACTCTTCTAAGGTAATTAATGATGACTACATAATGTGAAGAGTTTGAGGATAAATTATGAAATATTAATACTTTGGAGCGTTAGCTCGCATGATAAATACCACTGAGTAGGAGATCAAAGTATTGAAAGGAGTTGTGATTGATCCCTTGCCGGGATGGTTTAAATATATATTGAATATTTCCCTTGCCGGGACGTAAGTAATTATTGTATTCTTCCTTGCTGGGATAGCTTATTATATTATCTTGTTCCCTTGCCGGGATTAGTTATGTATTGTGTTGAAAGAAATGGGATCGTGTGGCACGCCGACCACATATATATTAAGAAATGGGATCATGTGGCACGCCGACCACATATATATATTAAGAAATGGGATCGTGTGGCACGCCGACCACATATATATTATGAAATGGGATCGTGTGGCACGCCGACCACATATATATTAAGAAATGGGATCTTGTGGCACGCCGACCACATATATATATATATTAAGAAATGGGATCGTGTTGCACGCCGACCACATATATATTATGAAATGGGATCGTGTGGCACGCCGACCACATATATATTATGAAATGGGATCGTGTGGCACGCCGACCACATATATATTATGAAATGGGATCGAGTGGTACGCCTACCACGTGATATTATGAAATGGGATCGAGTGGTACGACTACCACGTGATATTATGAAATGGGATCGAGTGGTACGCCTACCATGTAATATGTTGAGAAATGAGTATTGGGTTACGCGCCGTAACGGAGTATGGACTGAGTGTATTGCTTTCGTGTGTAGAAGCTTCCTATGTTTTCCTTATCAGTTGTTATTGTTCAGCTTCATTTCTTTACCGTTGATTTCTATATTTAGACTGTAGTACCCCACAGCATGTTTCCCCCTCCCTTTTTAACCGTTAAAATTAGTGTATTTCTTGTTATTGCACATATATCTATATAGGTTATTTGTGGTAGGTCCTGTCTAGTCTCGTCACTAACTCGCCGGGGTTAGGCCAGGCACTTACCAGTACATGGGGTCGGTTGTGCTGATGCTACACTCTGTGCATTTCTTTGTGCACAGATCCAGGAGCAACTTTCGGATATCAGCAGTAGGATTTTTATCCGGGAGATTTCTTCAGTCCAGGGACTCTCAAGGTAGCCTAGCTGGCGTTCGCGGGCCGAAGTCCCTTTCCTTTATTTGTGTTTGTTTTCATTGTTCCGAGACAGACACATGTATTTTCTTTCATTCAGACTTGTATGCAGTACTCTTTAGTAGCCCATGAGTTAGTGACACCAGATTTTGGGTAGTGATGTGTTATTAACTTCCGCAATCGATTTCATTTTATTAAACTTAAAGACTTCCGCATTTATTTAATTGTCTTCCAGTATATTATATTGTTGAGATTGGTTAGAGTATGTTTAATGTTTGTCTGGCCTAGCTCCGTTAATAGGCGCTATCACGACGCCCGATGGTGGAAAATCCGGGTCATGACAGAAATATCGCGGAGGCAGATATGATAATGATCACCGACAAACAGTCCGCCCCCAAATAGTTAACGCTCACACCACTATTAATGCAGGCAATGATGCACTGACAACCATTCTGAAGAAAATGGAAATGGAAAAGGAAAACAAGGCACTCCTTGAACAGATGAGGGAGCATCAAGAAAAGGTCGATAAGATACCAGGCGCCCCGAAGTTTCTACCAAAATGAGGCATGGGTTGGTTCGTCGAACAACCATACAATGAGGAAGCAGCTCCACATGCCATTCCCAAAACCTTTAAAAAGTTAACATACTTAAAGATATACAACGGTACTACAGACCCCGAAGATCACATCATTCATTACGTCACACCGGTGAAGGGCAACGACCTTTCGAAGGAGAAAGTACCATCAATGTTACTAAAAAAGTTCGGCGAAACCCTAACGGGGGAGCCTTAACCTGGTATTCACAACTCCTGACACGATCAATAGCAACGTTTAAGGAAATAGCCGACAAGTTCGTTACCGCCCATGCCGGGGATAAAAAGGCGGAGGCTAGGGTGAATTAAATATTCACCATTAGGCAATCGCCTGGAGAGGGACTCAGGAACTTCATCGTCTGGTTTAACAGGGTGAGAATGAGCTTACCAAATGTATCAGAAGGGATGGAGATAGCAGCTTTTTAGAACGGGTTGAACAGGAACGGGTCGATAGCAACCAGAAAGTTGCTAAGCAAGCTCATGAAATACCCTCCCACCACTTGGGAAGAAATTCACAATGCCTACTGCGCCGAGGTGAGAGCTTACAAGGACGACCTTAACATTCTGACCCAATGGCTGACAGCGGTCCAGATGGAGTAGAGAAAATGACGGTTGAAGAGACCAGTCATGCCCCGGCCCAACCGAGGAAGACATCAACCCTACGTTAGAACAATCGCCCCGCCATCTCCACGACATGCGGAAGGGTCGTCCAGGCCACATACAGGGACTCAGCGAAATGAAAGAGGTATGCCACCACTATTATCTGCTCACAATTTTTGTGTTTCCCCTTTAGAAATAGTGTACGCGCTGGAGAAGCTTGGCACAAAGGTGAAGTGGCCGCAAAAAATGAAGTCCGACCCAAGTACTTGAAAGTCAAATGTCCTCTATGAATTTCACCAGGAGAGGGGTCACAAAACTGAGGACTGCATAGCTCTACGGCAAGAGGTAGTAAAAATGTTGAACCAAGGGCACCTAAGGGAATTGATGAGCGACCGCGGACGAGTCAACTTCGGTCGCCTTCGGTCGCCTTCGGTCGCGGACGTGAACAATACCAAGGCACTCCAAAGTCACCCTCTCCCGCACGCACCATCTAAATGATCATCAGCGGAGGCGATGAAGCAACGATCAACCATGTGAAGTTCATCACCACACACAAATTGAAGCGGTCGATCACCCACAAACAGTACGATGACTTCGAAGATAGTATCATCTTCGATAAGCAAGATACCGACGGTTTGGCTTTCCCACATTTCGACGCTCTTGTTATTACTTTAAGTGTTTCAAATACTGATGTGAAAAATAATGGTAGACGACGGAAGCGGCGCGTGTATTATCCACTCTCGAGTCCTCACACAAATGAGACTCGAAGACAAGATAGTGCCACACTGAATAACACAACAGGTTTTAACAATGTAGTTAAGCGAACCTCTGGAGAGTATAACGCTACACGTTCTGGCCGGGGGCGTGACCCTAGAAACAACGTTCAACGTCATGAACCAGGACATGACTTACAACGCCATCATAGGGCAGCCGTGGATACATGCCATGAGGGCCATCCAATCAAACCTATATCAAGTGATCAAGTTCCCTACGCCGCAGGGGATATTCAGCATCCGAGGCGAATAACGCATCGCCCAAGAATGCTATCGTATCGCCCAGGATTGCACATACACTCAACATCTAAAGCGAACAGACTCAGAAGCACAACAATTACCAAAGCCGGGGACCTGACTTGACACACAAACAAACATCATCAGGGACCCCAACATCGTGGAAGCCACTGAGTCAATAGTAGAATACCTCGATCCCGTCCAAGTGGACAACAACGACAGCAACAAAAAGGCTTACATCAGGCATAAACTCTCAGAACCAGGTAAATTTCATAAGTTTTTAATTGACAATGCCGACTTGTTTGCCTTCTCCCATGCAGATATGTCGTCATCCCGAAAGACGTTTCCACACATAAGCTGAACGTCGACCCACTCTACCACCACTATGGCAAATAAGAAGAAACTTCAACATTGCAATCAACGAGGCCGTAAGTGATTAAGTGGATAAGTTACTCGCTAACGGTTCCATCCAAGAATCAAAATATCCCCAATTGGTCATAAATGTGGACATGGTAAAAAGGAAAAATGGAAAATGGCGGATGTGTGTGGATTTCACAGACCTAAACAAGGCATGCCCAAAAGACTCTTTTCCTTTTCCTCATATCGACTAGCTCATCAACGCGACAGCGTGACATAAATTGTTAAGCTTCTTGGACGCCTACTCGGGTTACAACCAAATCCTCATAGAGGAGGAGGACTAGGAGAAAACTACTTTCATCACCCATCATAGAACGTACTATTACAGAGTCATGCCATTTTGTTTGAAGAACGCAGGGGCAACGTACCAAAGGTTGGTCACCAAGGGCAAAACGATGGAAGGTTACATCAATGACATGTTGGTCAATCAAAAAGGAAACAGAACAAAATCGACTACTTAAAAGAGGCCTTCGGTATATTAAGGTAGTATGGCATGAAATTGAACCCCGAAAAATGCGCCTTTGACATAATCTTGAGCAAATTTCTCTGTTTATTGGTATCATAAAGAGGCATCGAAGTCAATCCAGATCAAATCAAAGCCATTGAAGGGATACCTGAAGTATTAGCCAGCAAGAGCAAGCGCAAAATCTGACTGGTCGTATAGCCGCCCTGCCGATATTCATCTCACAGTCATTCGACAGATGCCACAAATTATTCAACATGCTACAAAAAGACAATGGTCTCTAGTGGAATTCAGAATGCAACAATGCCTTGAGGGAACTAAAGGCATACTTGTCCTCGCCCCCACTGCTCACCAAAGCAAAACCTGGCGAGTGCCTCCTTATACTTGGCCGTCTTAGAAGTCGCGGTAAGCGTAGTGTTGTCATGCAAAAACAAAGGTACGCAATCTCTAATTTATTACATTAGCAAAACCTTGGCCGATGCTAAAACAAGGTACCCCCACCTCGAGAAAATTGGCCTTAGCATTGGTTGTAGCTTCACGAAAGCTTAGACCCTATATTCAGTGTCATCCCATATTGGTGGTAACAATCTTCCCCCTACGGAGCATCCTATACAAACCCTAATTTTCAGGAAGACTGGACAATTGAGCCATAGAATTGAGCGAGCACGATATAACATATCAGTCGCGAACAACGATAAAATCGCAGGTACTCGCCGACTTCGTCGCCGATTTCAGTGCCAAAATAATGCCCGAGGTCGAGCAGAAAGCCTCTAGTACCTCTCCTAGGCTACCCGATCTATGGATCTTATACACCGACGGCGCATCCAACGCGTCAGGATCTGGACTGGGACTCGTACTCGAGGTCCCAACAAGCAAAGTTATCTGCCAATCCATACGGTGCCCCGATATGACTAATAATGAGGCCGAGTATGAGGCCGTAATTGCAGGATTAAAGCTAGATCTCAAATGCGGAGCTCGACGAGTCCTCAGATGTGACTCACAACTTGTCATCAACCAAGTTACAGGGACTTACCAAGTCAAAGAGCAAAGGTTACAAAAATACCAGGCAGAAATTCATAAATTGCTGCTAGAATTCGATGAATGTCGACTCGACCAGATACCTCAAGCACAAACATCGAGGCAGATGGCCTCGCCAAAATAGCAGCAGCCATAAAAAACATCGCTAAAGAAAACATGATCACCCTCCTCTACTCGTTAATAGACCAACTTGAGGTACACTCTATAAATTTGACTTGGGACTGGCGCAACCACATCATGGCATACTTGTTGGAGGGAGTACTCCCACAAGACAAAAAGGAAGCCAAAAAGCTTTGAATGCAGGCGGTCAGGTACAACATCACCGAATCAAACAAGGCGCGTGCTCGAAGAAGTACACAAAGGACACTGCGATGCCCATACAGGCAACCAAGCCCTCGTCAGATGCCTCACTCGGGCAGGTTATTATTGGCCCACTATGAAGAAGGAAGCCGCAAATTATGTCAAGAGGTGCGAACAGTGCCAAAAGTATGCACGTATGATACATCAAGTGGGCGAACACCTCCATTCTGTCACTTCGCCATGGCCATTCATCAAATGGGGAATGGACATCGATGGACCCCTCCCAGTGTGGAGAGGTAAGATACGTTTTCTTTTGGTTTTAACTGACTACTTTTCCAAATAGGTAGAAACAGGTGCGTTCACCCAAATACGCGAACAAGAAGTCATCACATTCATATGGATAAACATCATATGCCGTTTTGGCATCCCTAAAGAAATCAGTTGTGACAATGGGCCCCAATTCACCGAAAAAAAGACCACGGAGTTCTTAAAAAAATGTCACACCAAGAGAATAATCTCCATACCATATCACCCTGCAGGTAACAGTCAAGCCAAATCCTCCAACAAAACAATATTGAACATCCTAAAGAAAAAGCTCAAGAACGCCAAAGGGTTATGACCAAAGTTTCTACCAGAGGTACTATGGGCCTACCGCACCATGCCAAAAACGAGTATAGGTGAAACTCATATTCATTACTCTACGGGACTGAGTCCATGATACATGTCGAGGTCGGGGAACCTAGCATGAGATAGTCCAATGAAAGCGGACAAAACAACGACAAGAACAGGAAAAAAGACCTCGACGAGGCATAAGAACGAATAGACATGGCTTTTGTAAGAATGGTAGCCCAAAAACAACAAGCAGAAAGGTACTACAACAAAAAATCCAAAATACGACCAGTCAAAGTCGGAGACTATGTTCTCAAGGAAAAAACACAAGCGAGCAAAGACCCGAAAGAAGGAAAACTAGGAACCAATTGGGACGGGCCATACAAAATCACGGAGGCAACAAACAAAGGAGCATTCCAACAAGAAACAATGGAAGGAAAACTACTACAAAACAATTGAAATGTCGCCCACCTCAAATACTTCAACTTCTGAAAAAGGACGCCCCTCAAGTTGTACTCTTTTTCCCTCACTTGGGTTTTGCCCCAATTGGGTTTTCTCAGTGAGGTTTTTAACGAGGCGATGAAAGGGACGTCTTGAAGTTGCTTCCCCAGGCCAGGCAATGAAGGGACTAGACACATGGAAACTTCTCCAATATATGTATGAAACAGACATGTATAGCATTCTCTAGTGAATGAAATAAATCAACATTTTTTACTCTCCACCAAGATATTATCCAATGAATGAAATAAAGCAACATTTTGCACTCTCCATCAAGCTACTTTTTTGCATCCCGCAATCGACCTCACTCGAATTACTTAACATTCGACCTCGCTCTAACCACTTAACATTCGACCTCGCTCGAATCACTTAACAATTCGACCTCGCTCGAATCACTTAACATTTTACCTCGTTCGAATCACTCAACAATTCGACCTCGCTCGAATTACTTTACACTCGACCTTGCTCGAGTTTTAATATCTACAATCAACTACGCCAAAACATTACACACAAGCGACCGAAAAGCCAGGGACTCCAGCACATAGCAAACAAAAATGACAATTCGGAAATGCACAACGAGAAGGTAATCATTACATTACAACTGTTATACTACAAAACTTTTTACAAAGGGCCTGAGGATGCCCTCATAAAAATAGCAAAGAAAAACAAAAATAAATACAACGGCCCAATGACACGTCATTCCCTTCGGCGTACTCATTATTATACCAAGAATGGGAGGCGAGCATGTCCGCATCATCATCAACATGTCCCCGCCAGGCGTACCGGGATCATAACCATAGGCTTCACGGGCCACACATGCTTTAATACGGATACCCTCGAACTCTACCTCAGAAACCTTCTCGTCGGACTTTAAGGACTTGTACACATCAAGCTGAGCCTCGGCATGAACCCACATCTCATACAACTCCCGCGGCACGATGGGGTCGACAGAAGTATGAGACAAACATGGACGCGACTGTCGTCGCACTCCCTCAGCTTTCAAAGCAACAACCTATTCATTTAATCTAGACAACTCTGCCTCTAGTTCCTGGATCTGCTCTTCTAACCTCGCTACCTTGAGCGCCGACGTCTCCACCTCATTATCTCGCTCAGACCTACAAACACGGAGGGAATCATCCAAAGCTGATACTTCAAGAATAGCGGCCACCCTGCCTTTTTCAGCACAAGTCAACTCATCACCTTTAACGCTCAACTCGCCCCTCAGTTTGACAACCTTCGTTTCCCTTTGCCCAAGCTCGGTAGTTAAAGAAGCCACCCACGCTTGAAGATCGGCATTCTCAGCCATAACCCCCTTGCTCACCTCGAGCTCATCCTCCTTGGCCTTAAGAGATGCCTCAAGCTCACTGCATCGACCTATAGTCTTCATCAGCTCATCATCCCGCTCCTTTAGCTCTTCGACTTTTCGCACCAACTCTTCCTTTTTCTATTTAAGCCCGTCACGAAAAAGCTGAAACTCACTATCTTGGGTAAAGACATCGGCCAACGCACGGTACTCTTTGTACTTAGAGGTCACCTTCTTAAAAATGGTCGTCCTCCGCTCATCCCTCCGGTCGCGCTCGATCCCCATGATGAGGGTTTGACATACAAAGGAAAGAAAGTCTGCACAAGCAAATTACGCATGCGAAACAAACCCTAACAAGAAAAAAAAAGAAAACTCGCAAAGCCATTCCAGAAATACTCAGCGATAGCTCTGCTTCACTCATCGTCTGAAGCGTGCATTCTCAGAAGCAGCGCAGAAGGGGTCGAAGGACGACACCGCCTGCTCAGAGTTCGCCAAAAGAGCGTAACCATGGATCCCGATGAGTTTAAGGTAGAAGACAGTGAAAGGGGCTAGGGTTTCGAGAGAGTTTGAGAGAGTGGAGCATTTAGGGGCGGCTGGTAGAAGAGAAATAAGGGGATTAGGGTAGTCGTTTGGGATTAGAAAAGGTAAGAACGAATGGGGGCCGTTGATCTCAGAGATCAACATCCGAGATAAGAGGGGGTCTGGGTCGGGTAGATTTTAGTTGGGTCAGGGGCGAGTCATTTAGAAATTGGGCCGGTCCATTTGGGGTTTGAAATTGGGTTAATTGGGGGAATTAATTTGGGCTACAATTGAAATAAAAATGGGGCCAGATTTTAAATAGCCACTTTTCCCCTTTTTATTTTATAAAAATAGTAAAAATAAATTCTAAAAATAAATTAAGGTGCTAAATCAATTAATAATATATAAATATTAATTTTAAAAATATTTGAACCAATTTCGTAATTGTAAAATGCTATTAAATCTTAAAATAGGCTAAAATTACAATTATATGCAATTTAGCTTTTAAAATATCAAATAAATTTGTAAAAATATATAAATATTACCTTAGCTATATTTTGGTATAAATATGAGGATAAATAAGTGAATCACCAAAAATGACAATTTTAGAAATAATTATTAGTTTTGTACTGTTAAAATAGGGCAATAAATGGGTTTTAAAAAAATCTTTTCAATTTTTTTAGGAAAAATACTAAAACATTTGGACACACTTATATATGCTTATATATACTATTTTGAAATTATTTTACATATAAAATATATAGAAAAAAAATTGGGTATCAACAAACAACACCTACAATTGTGGTTCCACTGCTCGAGAAATCCAACAGTGTCTATTACTAAGTGTTCGGTTTTGATAAAGAAGTACTTGTGCCAAAACCTCCGATTCGTCCTGTCATCCATTCCAACTATCATCCCTCTGGTCCTGCGATATCGCAGATGTATCATAGTGCCTCTGTAAAAACTCGGTGAAAACAAGTGTAATAGTTGGCGGATGTCGACCTTGCAACCAGCCAATTCCGCATACTTTGTCAGCATCAGGAAAGCTTTATACAAGTACGGGGATAGTTGTGCGGGGCAGACATTGTAAAATCGGTAAAATTCCTCCGCCAGCGAAAAAAGAGGGAGAGTATAGCCAATTAAGAAATGGTATAACATAAAAGGCATAGTACCCATGTCGATGGACCTCCACGATGTTCCCATCGGCCGGAACTATCCCGATATGAGAAGGGATATGATATGTAGATCGGAGCTCGGCTATATGAGATGACCCGATCTAAGAAATCACTTGAACGGGGGCAGGAGCAGGCTCCTTCTGAAAGTCGCTTCTAGATAAAGGATTTCTGGGAATTATTTCTTCCACAGTATGAAAGCTCTCATCCTCTTCAACTACGAAACCCTTGCTGCCGGAAGGAGGAGCCACCAACAACGGAGTGGCGTCAGAAACTTATTCGTGAATGCGAAGGATGTGTGACATGTCGACGATAGAAGGCGTGCTACTAAACTTGAAGAGGGAGATAACGATTAAGGTAAGAAGGATGGCTATGGAGTCGTAAGACCAAAGTCAAGAACAAAAGTTGGCAAAGAAGATCGAAAGACAACAGTGTACATGCCAGGAAGGGGATGGTGGAAACTTCTGAGAAACAAAACCCTCCTCTATTTATAGGGTTAGATGGCACGAGAATCGAAGCAAAGGATTGTCAATGGCATAAAAACCAAAGCGACAGGCATGCAGACGCTGTCTCGGGAAAAGGCGTAATGATGACACACGTGGCTGTGATGTCACCCCATGGCAACCACACCATTCATGGCTCCGATGGTTGTGTCGCTCTCTCGATCTTGGTTGACCCGGCTTGTTCAATAGCCAAACTCTCTTGAGCCAAAGGCAAATGATGTCCGCTTATCGAGGGCGTGTGTAGGGCCACGACCTTAACAAGCAGATGGACTAACTATATAGGTCCAAATTTGGTGACTCCGCGGTAGCGGATAAGTAAGACGAAGGATGGGTTCGACCATGATATAGTTACTGGAGGTCATTCTCACAAAGGTTGATGTGAAAAGTGGGCAGCCGAGATGAGAGAATAGCAGTAGTATAGGTTCAGAAGTGCACATAAAGAATATTCTTATGAATATTCTTTATGCTATACTTTTTAGGATTTTGGGAGAATATATCTTATAAATAGTAAGAGGTATAGAACAAAGAGGGGGATTTTGAACTTTGAGAGAAAAAATATTTTGTAATGTTTGATAAATGAGAATATCCAAAAGGTTATCTTATTTGTTGATAATATTATTAAAGTACACGTTGTTCTATCTTTATACATAAATTCAAAGATTCCATACCCACCTGAACTTCTAACTTTTCCACGTCGCAGGCAGAGACAAAGGAACACCCCAATCATATGATTGTTGGGTGATAAATCCTTTTTCATTACATCTATCATCATTGTTACATTTATTGCGTATTTATGCTATCATATTTATTGTCAATCATAGTGTATTCAATCCGTTATTTGATACATCCGGACACTACTCGTTTTACAAATGCTTTCTAGAATTTATTAAGTTGAATTAAGATTCACCCTTTTAATTTAGCTATTATTTGCTCAAACAAAAATATCAATAAGTCTCAATAAAGAAAGATGATCATACAGCTATCGTTTCGAGTTGGTTAAATATTTTTTTGTAAATTTTCCTTATAATGTTCTGTTTCTCGTACATTGCATATTATTTAATCAACTCTAGACTAAAAGGCTATGTTCTGTCTTTATCATTTTTCCTTCTAGATTGATCATCCAAGTTTTAATCTTTAAATAATTAATATTAGACAAAAATTGATATTGTATAGTAGTAGCTTATTCCAGTAAATCGTTATACACTCTGCATTTTCTGATGAAGATTATCGATTTTGCAATTTTTTGTTTATATTCACATCTCTGCTTTAGTTAACTAATTAGAAGCCATTATTCTTTTTCTATTTCCAAATAATTATGTTCTTCTTAACGAAAATTAATCAAGTAATCAATTTGTTTCATATTGTTGTAAATTAATACCTTTCGCGTACAGCTTTTTGGATGATTGTTACTTGTTGTATTGTATCGTATTGTTATTTTAAATACAGATTTGTTTTGAGTGTTACTTAAATTTTATTGTATCGTATTGTTTTAATCAGTCGTTACATAACAACGGAAACTGTCACTTTATGAAACGATTGATTTGGTGTGTTCGCGTCGTTTTCTTATTTTTTTTCCTCTCATCTTGCCCTTTTTTTATTATTAAAGAATCTTGTTTTATCCTTTACCTTACCTTTTTATATAATACTAGCTTTAGTGTACGTGCGTTGTACGTGTGTTTCGCGTCAATCAGTATAATGTATATATATATATATATATATATATATATATATA
>MU681845.1:113397-136636 GCA_026770625.1 Nicotiana glauca | reverse complement strand
TATATATATATATATATATATATATATATATATATATATATATATATATATATATATACACACACACACACACTTGGGATGTCGGGGAAAGGGAGGAGCTGGCCGTCGTCTTCACGCCGGATAACGCCGGAGCTCCGACGAGCGGCAGCCATAGCGACGAGTAGTCCCTGGCTGGTTTTCACGCTCGCTGCCGGCCTGGGGACCTCGGGCTGCTACTGCTGGTCGTCTGTTATGGTGACTGGCTGGGTGGCAGCATGCTCGACGTTGGTCATGGTGTTTTGGACGTGAGTTTTTCCGGTGGGAAAGATGGTAGGGTTTTTTGGTTGATGAAGGTGATAGTGATGGTGTAGGTGGACGTCGGGCTGCTGGTTTCGGCCATGGTTGTCGCTGGTGGGAGGGTGGCCGGCGGGTAAAGTAATGAGGAAGAGGGAGAAGAGAAGAAGAGAGAATAGTTTAGGTGGAGGCTTGTGTGTTATGTTTTTTTTAGGTTTAGGGTTTGTTTGAATAGTGTATAGTAGTATAGTAGATGGGTTATGGGTAATGGGTCATGGGTCATGGGTTTGGGTTATGGGGTTTTGGGTTGGGTAGAATAGGTTTGGGCTTAGATTTAAAATTTAAGAAGTGGCCCAATTCCGAATTTGTCTTCTCGATTTTTAAATTTTTTTTTTATTTATTATGAAAAAAAAATTGTTAAGATTAAAGTATAAAACCAAAATTATCTTAAAAACACTAATTAACTCTTAATAATAATTATCACACAAAATTAAACAGCAATTAAAATAAAATCGCACAATTTGGACATTAAATGCTAAAAATGCAAAAAATACATATTTTTGTGATTTTATATTTTTTGTAAAACAAAATGAATTATTCCTAATTAGAAACTTGAATTTTATATACAAATGCAACAGATTTTTATATTTTTATTTATTTAAACAAATAAATATGCACATATAAATGCAAATAATACAAGAAAAATAATCACAAAATTCACAACAATTGCAAGCAAACTAAAATTGTTTTATTTTGAATCTCTGGGAGTATTTCTCTTATAGGGCAAAAATCACGTGCTCACACTTGTAAGTCGACTAGTCCGACCGACTGGTCGATATAGTTCTGATTGGTTCCTTTCCAGTTCACTTATAAGTCGTCTGGTTTGACCTAACAGAACTATGGCTGGTGGATTTGTGCAAGCTCTTAAGCTGCATTTGCAATTCCTCAAACTCTTCTTGAAGTACGTCCTTTTCAATTTCATATACTTCATGATTGAGTTACCAGTCTTTGATTTCCATAGTGAGTCTCTTAAGCTCATTCATCATTTTTTGAGACTATTTTAAGGTGGAATCAGGAATGTCCTGCAATTTATTATATCTATCACAGTCATAAGATCTTACCTCTCTAGTCTCTCCTCTTGCCATAAAATAATTTTCATCTTCTGAATCGTCTTCATTTATCCAGCATCCTGAAGTTTTGTTGATCTCATTTTCTAGGATTGTCACGAAGCAGAGATTTGCTATTTCTTCACGGTCTGAGTCACCCTCATCGCTCCAGCTTCCAAATGATTTGTTTTTGTTGAATCCTCTAGAGATCTTCTTTTTCAGTTCAGGACACTTTACTTGGATGTGTCCAAATTTTCCACGTTCGTAGCATTTTCCATCATTATTATCTTGATAGTTGTATTGGCTAGATCTTCTTGGGTGAAATCTTCCTTTCTTTGTATTTCTATATCTTCTCATCAGTCCATCCATGTTTTTAGACATCATAGCCATTTCTTCTTGTAGGGCTTCAGGATCATCAATCTCATTTTCATCCACTTCAGTAGTAGTTTTGAATGAAACAATTTTCTTTTTCTCATCTTGATTTATCTTTTTCAAGTGTGTTCTTTCAAAAGCAATGAGCTCTCCTCAAAGTTCATCATATGATAACTTGTTAAGATCTTGAGATTCCAGGGTGACCACTTTGGTCTGCCAAGTGGTTGGTAGACATCTGAGAATTTTCCTAACCTGATCTCCACTGGTGTAAGGTTTTCCAAAACCTTTGAATTCGCTAATTATCTTACTGAACCTGGCAAACATTTCTTCGGTGGATTCTCCTTCCTTCATTGAGAATAGTTCATAGTCGTGAAGGAGCATATTGATGTGAGTTTCCTTTACTTTGCTGGTACCTTCATAGGTAACCTCAATTTTGTCCCACATCTCATTGGCTGTATCACAGCTAGATATTTTCTCATATTCTTTACCACTTATCGCATTGTAAAGAAGATTTTTTGCCTTGTGATTTATTTAAACAGCTTCTAGTTGTTCTTTTGTGTATGAGTCTATGTCATCGGGGTCAGTGAGTGGTGGAGTGCTGGCAGGCAGTGGGTAGTTTCCCTTCTTGATAACTCTCCACACCTTGATGTCGTATGCCTTGGTGAAAATGTCCATTCAAATTTTCGAGTGGGAGACTTGTTGTCCATTGAAGTAAGGTTTCCTTAATTGTGAAGTTTCTTCCTAAAAGAGAGCTCCTATGATAACCTGATTTGCCATGATGTTTTTCTTACAAGCTCTTAAGCAGAAAACAAGAGTGTAAGCCTTGCTCTGATGCCAATTGAAAGTACACGAGGGGGTGAATTGTAGATAATTAAAGTTAATCGTTAATAAGTTGACTTAAAACTTAAGTAGTCGACTAAATATGGCGATCTTGCAGATATAATAATTTGAGGTAATAAGCAGAAAGTAAATGCAGAAATTAAAGAGAACATGAATTTTTATACTGGTTTGGATTCAATGTGAATCCTAATCCACTCCCCTTGGGTTGCGAGGGATTTCTCTTCAAGTGAATAAGTTTTCTTTCGAGTACATATTTGATGTATGTCACTTAGTTTCTCTAGCACTCGTTTGATACAATGCCTCACAAGTTGTATGCCCTCTTCCTATCACTGACTTGTTACACAACAGGTCTATATAGGCTACAATTGTTGTTTGCAGTAGAATGAAGAGAGTTATTTTGTTTTTATCAAAGCATACTAAGGATGGAGTTACACTGCAAATTTATACAAGGATGAATGGTGAAGGCTTGTAAACCCACGGGTTTTGATCCTTGGAAAGAGTTGATTCTTTTCAAGAATAAAGAGCTATCCGTTGCTTCTTTTCAGATCCTTTCCTTTGGCAGATAACGAGTTTGATAGGATTTTTACTTGATTGTTGGACCTTCTAATCTTGACCGTTGTCCAGATCTTCTAGCTTTAATAGTTCTTCTGTGATTTGATCTGACTCGTCAATCATAAATTGTGTTGAATCTTTATTACATTATGGCATATTTGATTTCCCAGAATCATGGAGCTAATCCTGATTTACTGATGTAGTACTGTTTCTCTCCTTGTACATTGTAAGTATTTCAGGAAGCTTCCCTTCTAAATAGTTTCCTTCCTTGTTCAACATAGCCATTCCAATAGTTTCTTTTTACTTCTTTGAACTCATGCACATGCATATTATTTGCATCATTAAAATATTATCTAACATTCACTAGCCTAGCTCAGGCGATTTCAGCCACTATAGCCGCAGCTACTTCTCAGGCCGGGAGAGGCACTCAGACACCTGCCGCTTACAAACCTGAGCAGGTAATGTAGGGACTTCAGAATCCGGGATCACACCCTGCTCATCCGGTTGAAGTTACTCTGAACTATTTAGTTCCTGACATGCCAGAGGATGAGCAATGTAGGTTGGAGAGATTTGGTAGACTTCAGCCTCCGACCTTCAGTGGAGAAGAGGGTGAGGTTGCCCAGGGTTATTTGGACAAGTGTCGGAGGATGCTTTGTACAGCCAGTATTCTGGAGACCAGAGGGGTCGCTTTCACTACTTATCAGTTTTTAGGAGCTGCTTTCACCTGGTGGGAAGATTTTGAGAGGCGTAAGCCTGTTAATGCAGCACACCTTTCCTAGCAGCAGTTCTCCATTCTCTTTCTGGAGAAGTATGTGTGGCAGTCTCGCAGAGAGGATTTGCATATACATTTTGAGTGGTTGTGTCAGGGGGAGATGACCATGTCGCAGTATGAGTTGAGGTTCTCTCAGTTGGCTCGTTATGCCATCTGGTTGGTCCCGGCAGATAGAGAGAGGATGAGGAGGTTTGTCGATTGTCTTACTTATCAGTTCCATATTCTCATGACCAGGGAAATGGTGACTAGTGCTACATTCGAGTAGGTTATGGATATTGCCTAGGAGATTGAGTATGTTCATCGCCAGGAGCGAGAGGAGAGGGAGGCTAAGAGGCATCGATGATCTAGTAGCTACCGTGGTGCTCCTTCATGGGGCCAATTTAAGCACGGCAGAGGCCGAAAATTCCGACATTGTCAGTCATATTTCCCAAGGTATTGTGTGGTATAATCAGGTCATGGGTCTCACAGTTCACATTAAGGCCATTCTTCACTTAGTGCCCTTCGAGCTTAGAGCTCATCCTGTGCTCTATTTGTTCACGGCTCTTTTATGCCGAGTGAATCTTCTAGTCACTCTGGTGTGTGGGGTTCCCATCAGTCCCCTTCTCCAACATGTAAGGCTCCAAAAAATTTTGCCAAGTAATTTAGGATTTCATGGTGTCACGTAGGCTTATTATAATATTTTTATGTGCTATTAATATGGTGTACATCCATTGGATTTGGTAAATATGTGTATAAGTCTTATGGTACGTAATTTGGTAGCCAAGGAAAGTCCTAAGTCTAAGACAAATTGGAAAAAGTCCATAATAGACTAAAATTGCCAACGATCTTGCACTAGTCCATAGTTTGAACGAGAATATCTAAAGATATATTTAAAAATTTAGGTGATGGATAACCTATCAAATTAAATTTCTTCGAGTCTAGTTTCGAACGCTTCAAACCGTTCGTCATTTCGACATACCTACACAAAGTTATGATCAAATTACCAAAAGCTGGAAATATACGATTCTGTGTGAAATCTGAGATTGCAGATTTAACTCTGCGGACCGCATAACCATTCTACGATCGCAGAATGTTTGCAGAATGATGCAGAATATCCCAGTTCTGGGCAACGAGTTCTGCGATGAATCTGCAGCCCGCATACCCATTCTGCGGTAGCATACTTGACTTCGAAGGGTTAATTTTCTAATTTTTATAACCTGATCCCATTTTAATATATAGCCTTTGGGGCTTCATTTTGGGTCATTTCTATTGATTTTAGAGAGAGGTGAGAGCATTTTAGAGAGAGAAGGAGGAACTCGACATTTAAATCATCCAAATCTTGCATTAATCTTCAAGATTCGAAGAACCCAATCACAAGTTCTTCATCCAAGAGGTAAGATTCTATACCCTAGGTTTTAATTTCGAGTTTGGAGTATAAGATGGGTTGATGAGGTATGATTCTTGGGTGTATTAGTATTGTGTATACATGCATGTCCAATCTAGGTTTATGGGAAGATTGTTTAACATAAATAAGTAAGATTTGGTTGGGGAATGAAGGAAAACCATGAAAAAGAGATTTGAGATTAAGATGCTCATCTAGTATTTGATAAAATGCTCAAATGAGCTAGAATTATGAATATATTCCTAATTTGTGTTAAATTTTGCTATGTCTCAAAATAGATTGAAGTTGCTAGAATTTCTGAAATATCGTAGTAATTAAAGAAAATCTCAAGAAAGGTATGTATGGCTAAAACTCCCTCTTCTTTGAAATTGAGCTTCCATGGTGTCCCTGCGTATGATTGTAAGTCTGGAATTTTATATGTGTAGTATTCATTATTTCAAAGGATTTGGGTGTTGCAAGAATATATGTGAATGATGTACCTCAATGTATTTCATACGTTAGTCCTGGTAAATGAGGATATGTGAATAATGGGAACTATGTGCTAAAATGCCTAGACTTCAATTCAAGTTTAAATTGAGATTTTGATGCCAAATTATGTGAGAAAACTCTTTATGGTTGATCCTGCGAATTGTTCTTATGTATACCAAATTTATTTGATTGATTGTGTCTATTTGTTGATAATGTACAAAGATAGTTGGAAGTGAAGTAAGTGACTGTGTAAATATGGTAATGTTGAACTTTGGATTCTTGCTGTGATTGGTACTTTACATTAATTGGTGTTGTGACCCTATAATTGTCAAAGATGCATTCCAATATGATCAAGGTGATATTGTTGATAACTTAAAAAGGGTGCAAGGAATATGAATCATGTATTGAAATGCTAAGACCTTAAATTGAGATTGAGTTGCATATCCTATGACAAACTATGTGAAATCCTCTATGTGTAGAAATGTTTAAAGTAATAAAATGAATTAGGGAAATAGAGTATGGCCAACGTGCCGAGAACTTGAATTATAATTGTATAATGTCATGATTGGAAAAGAAGGATTCAAGAATAATTGGTGTAATTATTTGCTTATGCCTTCGATGTGTGTTTTTATTGCTCGTTGGTGTACTCCTTCTATTGATTTGGAAAAGCCCCTGGTGTATAAAATTCCATTTTCAATAAACATGAGGTGTATGATATTCGAGATATTGTATATGCCGAGAATTCATGGTTCCTCTCATGTGCACATGATATCTTGAATTGAATGGCTTGTTGATGAAATTGATATTGATGTGAAATATGTGAAGATGATGTGAAATGTGGGAAATAAGAAATTGAGTTATGAAATATGGCCTAGTGCCAAGTATGTTGTAATAATTGTTGACCCATGTGCCGATTAATTGATATGTGGAACCAATGGACGGGCTATGAAATGCATAAGTGTATAATATAATATGATGAACCTATGTACGGGGTATGAAACACATAGGGGTATACTATAAAATATGGAACCTATGGACGGGCTGTTAAATGCATAGGTGTATAATATAATATGTGAACCCTATGGACGGGATATAAAATGCATAGGTGTATAATGTAATATGTGAACCCTATGGACGGGATATAAAACGCATAGGTGTATAATGTAATATGTGAACCCTATGGACGGTGTATGAAACGCATAGGTGTATAACATAATATGTGAAACCTATGGACGGGCTATGAAACACATATGTGTATAATATAATATGTGAACCCTATGGACGGGCTATGAAATGCATAGGTTTATAATATGATATGTGAACCTTAAGACGGGCTATAGAACGCAACCTGGAGGTATGGAAATTATGTGAAAGTTATGTGATGTTTTTTTTTTGTTGATGTGGGAATTGTTAAAGCTTTTGATTTATTTTTATGATCTCTTTATTCTTGTTTGACAGTCTTTCTAATTAGATGGTCTTTACTTGTACATACTAGTGCTATTCAATGGCACTAACATCCCTTTTGCCGGGGGCGCTACGTTTTTATAAATGAATGTAGGTGGCTCCATAACGAATAGTGTCGATCGTGTGTAGCGGAGCATCCTCCTTCCCAAAGATCTTGGTAAGCCCATTTCTCCTTCAAGGGTCTATATTGCACGTCATTTTATTTTAGATTTTCACTTTTGAGGTATAGCCGGAGCCGGTTACGAGCATTTCTATATTACATTACTCTTCAGTTATGTTTAGAGGCTCCATGGACAGGTTGTGGGTAGTGTCGGGTGTTGTAATTAAAGTAAGAATATCGATGTTTGGCAAAGACTTATAACACTTGTGATATTTTGATAATTATGATTTAAGTTGCTAATGGAAAGGAAATGAATGTTGTTAATGAAATACTTACTAAATCTGATTAATGGAGTCCATCTCCTATTTAGTCATGAGGTTGTTTGCATAGAATGAAACCTAACAGGCTTGCTCAGTCGGGTTTACTCGGTTGAGCGCCGATCACGCTCCTCAGATTTTGGGGCGTGACAAACTTGGTATTACAGCCTAAGGTTTTAAAGTCTCGTTGGATATCTCGGAGCCGTGTCTAGTTGAGTCCTTCTTATCGGTGTGTAGTCGACCACATCTATAAGTTGGAGGCTAGTTGAGCATTTAGGAATAACACCCTTCTTTGATATTCTGGATCGTGCGGTGAAATTATTTTCTTCCTAATTAGTGCATTGTTCTATCTTTACATAAATTGCACCTAAGAAGAAAGCGAGAATTGGCAAAGTAGCCAATGCCACCCCGGGAGTGGTTGATGATTCATTGCTTGATATTGCAGATGAGGGTAGTCACCTTGTTATTACTCTGTCGGATCCTTCTATTCCAGAGCAGACTGCCCCAGTTCCTACACCTATGGAGGGTACCACTATCCCTCCTGTTGATACTCCTATCCCACCTCTAGCCCTAGCCTCCGGTTCTAGTGTTTCTGATGGGGATCTTAGGGGAGCTATTCAGATGTTGACTCAGTTGGTGGCCTATCAGGCCCAGAGGTCAAATGTTGTGCCTAGTTCATCCAGTCAGCCAGGGGATTCTACTAGTTCCAGGGTAAACAGCTTCCTTCAGTTAGACCCTTCAGTATTTACAAATGCCATTCCCGAAGAAGACAGTCATGACTTTATTGATGAGAAGCACAAGACCCTCAGGGTGATGCGTGCAACAGATACAAAGGGAGTAGATTTGGTTGCCTACCGTCTAAAAGGGGTAGACTATTCATGGTTTTAGTTGTGGGAGGATTCCCGAGTGGAGGGGCACCCTCCGGTGAGGTGGAGCGAGTTTGTTAATGCTTTCATTGATCATTTCCTGCCCATTGAGAAAAGGCAGCCCGTGCAGCAGAGTTTAAAAATTTGAGGCAAGTTAGCAGAAGTGTGTGGGAGTACCACATGGAGTTTGCTTGCTTGTCCAAGTATGGTATTCATATGCTGCCTACTATGGAGGCTAGAGTGCGCCAATTTGTGCAGGTTCCTAGCTCTTTGGTTATTAATGAGGCTGCTACAACTGCCTTGAATTATGATATAAATTATGGGAAGATTCTGGAGTTCTCTCAAGCTACAGAGGAACGAAAGTTAAAAATAAAGATAGAGCAAGATAACAACAAAAAGGCTCAATCCGCGAGAAATTTTAATGGCTCCTACAGTAGGGGTAATGGTGGGAAGGAATCACACAGGAGAGTGTCATCCGGACCCGCACAGTCAATTCTTCAAACCTCAGATGGGATGCTACCATCAGGGCCTGATCAGCAGCAGTGGGGCCATAATATGCAAGACCAAGGCAACATGAAATCTAACCAATAGGTCCAGTCAAGTGGGAGCCATTAGAGGCAGCAACGACCCCATTTCCCTAAGTGTAGTAGGCATCATCTAGGGGTGTGTCTTAAGGGTACTGACGAGTGTTTCAGGTGTGGAGTTAAGGGACATCAGCTAAGAAACTGCCCCAACAACCGAGGAATAATGAGTAAGTCCCTTAACCCTTTTTTGTTCAATGATGTGTGTAAATAGGTATGACCATTTAATTTCGTTCCATGGAAGACTGACCATTGGGTGATACTTTATTACATGTTTAGACCTCCAAGCTCAGTATGTTTAACTCATACAGAAAGGATCAGGTGAGATGGGAATATTGAATAGGATTTGAGATGTTTACACATGCTTATAATATGAATTATGTGCTTAGAAATGATGTTTTTATACCGAGTATAGTGGTACATCGCGTATTAGGCTCGACACGGTATTGATGTATTATGGTAGAGTGATTGTCTACGCATCCAGACAGCTAAAGGAGAGAGATATGGGTAATAGTCTATGCATTTTGTCACGCAATAGGAGTATGATGTTTCCCCATAGTTGTTCCTCGTGAATTTGTGTTTTCATATGCCTATGTCTAAGAAGGTAGTGATAAAAGACGTGTGTGAGTTGATTTGATTGACCTATATAATCATGGTAATATCCTATATGATGTACTACTGGAAAGAATCATCGTGGCTTGACTTCATATGGATGGTTGATTGAAAAGAAATTATATTCTTGTTGATGAACACCTTTGTAATTACATTAATGACTCGTAAGGACTATTATGAACACATGACTATTTGGTTACCATTAAATGACATTATTGATGGTGTGATGCCATGTGATGGAATTGTGGGTTGTTGTTGTTACCATGAATTGCAATATCCAATGGAATATAAATTGTACAGTGGAAATTATTAAAGGTAAAGTTAATGGATAGTTAACTCATGCGAGGTGTCTATCTGTCATCCTTGTTATGTATGCTTGGGAGTTGATATCATTTCCGAGAATGTGTCATCACAGAGCTTGTAAGTCGAGGAGGTCATCTAGAAGGATGAAAGTGTCGTGGAAGGAAAATATTTTAGCTTGATTGAGTATCAACTAGTTTTGACTTGAAAGGTACTATATAGGTGTTTTGATCTAAAAACTGTGCAGTCCATGTTCTGGTATCCTTAGGATAATGTAGTGCTTGTAATACTGAGATTAGTATTGTTCATATATACATTGTGGTGCTCTTTCCAGTTGTGGATGTGTTGTTAAGACGATTTTGGTGATTCTATGGGAGGTGGATAGGCCTAGTTACAAAGGAGACTACCAAAATTTCTGAAAAATTTAGGAGTTAGTCAAAATTTACGGTATTGAGGTAGGTGAGAAAAGAGATTTATTAAATTAGCGTTTAAGTCAGAATCTACTCCTCATTCTAGGATGAATGATCCGGGGGGGGGGGGGAGAATGTAAGGCCCAAAATAATTTTGCCAAGTAATTTAGGATTTTGTGGTGTCACGTAGGCTTATTATAAGATTTTTATGTGCTATTAATATAGTGTACATCCATCGTATTTATTAAATATGTGTATAAGTCTTATGGTAAGTAATTTGGGAGCCAATAAAAGGCTTAAGTCTAATAAAAATTGGAAAAAGTCCATAATAGGCTAAAATTCCCAACGATACTGCACTAGTCCATACTTTGAATGAGCATATCTAAATATCTATAAGGATTTAGGTGATGTATAACCTATCAAATGAAAGGTCTTCGAGTTTAGTTTCCAACTCTTCAAACCGTTTGTCATTTGGACACTCCTACAAAGAGTTATGATCAAATTACAAAAATCTGGAAAAATGGGATTCTTTGTGAAATCTGCGATCCCAGATTTAACTCTGCGGACCGCATAATAATTTTTCGATCTCAGAACGGTCGCAGAATGAGGCAGAACAGCCCAGTTCTGGGAACCGAGTTCTGCGACGAATCTACAGCCCCCATACCCATTATGCAGTGGATTCTACGGTAGCATACTTGACATCAGAGGTTTAATTTTCTAATTTTTATAACCCAACCCCATTTTAATATATAGCCTTTAGGGCTTCATTTAGGGTCATTTCTACTAATTTTAAAGAGAGGTGAGAATATTTTAGAGAGTGAAGGAAGAACCCAACATTGATATAATCCAAATCATGCATCAATCTTCAAGAATCGAAGAACCCAATCACAAATTCTTCATCCAAGAGGTAATATTCTATACCCTAGGTTTTAATTTCGAGTTTGGAGTATAAGATGGGTTGATGAGGTATGATTCTTGGGTGTATTAGTATTGTGTATACATGCATGTCCAATATAGGTTTATGGGAAGATTGTTTAACATAAATAAGTAAGATTTGGTTGGGAATGAAGGAAAACCATGAAAAAGAGATTTGAAATTAAAAGACTCATCTAGTATTTGATAAAATGCTCAAATGAGCTAGAACTATGAATATCTTCCTAATTTGTGTTAAATTTTGCTATGTCTCAAAATAGATTGAAGTTGCTAGAATTTCCGAAATATCGTAGTAATTAAAGAAAATCTCAACAAAGGTATGTATGGCTAAAACTCCCACTTCTTTGAAATTGAGCTTCCATGGTGTCCCTGCGTATGATTGTAAGTCTGGAATTTTATATGTGTAGTATTCATTATTTCAAAGGATTTGGGTGTTGCAAGAATATATGTGAATGATGTACCTCAATGTGTTTAATACGTTAGTCTTGGTAAATGAGGATATGTGAAAATGGGAACTATGTGCTAAAATGCCTAGACTTCAAGTCAAGTTTAAATTGATATTTTGATGCCAAATTGTGTGAGAAAACTCGTTATGGTTGATCCTCCGAATTGTTCTTATATGTACCAAATATATTTGATTGATTGTGTCTATTTGTTGGTAATGTACAAAGATGTGTGGAAGTGAAGTAAGTGACTGTGTAAATGTGGTAAGGTTGAACTTTGGATTCTTGTTGTGATTGGTACTTTACATTAATTGGTGTTGTCATCCTATCATTGCAAAACATGCATTCCAATATAATTAAGGTTCTATTGTTGATAACTTAAAAAGGGTGCAAAGAATATGAATCATGTATTGAAATGCTAAGACCTTAAATTGAGATTGAGTTGCATATCTTATGCCAAACTATGTGAAATCCTCTATGTGTAGAAATGTTTAAAGTAATCAAATGAATTTGGGAAATAGAGTGTGGCCAACGTGCCGATAACTTGAATTATAATTGTATAATTTCATGATTGGAAAAGAAGTATTCAAGAATAATTGGTGTAATTATTTTCTTATGCCTTCGTTGTGTGTTTTTATCGCCGGTTGGTGTACCCCTTCTATTGTTTTGGAAGAGCCTCTAGTGTTTAAAATTCCATTATCAATAAACATGAGGTGTATGATCTCTGAGATATTGTATATGCCGAGGATTCAAGGTTCTTCTCATGTGTGCATGCCATCCTTAATTGAATGGCTTGTTGTTGAAATTGATATTGATGTGAAATATGTGGAGATGATGTGAAATGTGGGAAATAAGAGATTAAGTTATGAAATATGGCCTAGTGCCAAGTATGCTGTAATGATTGTGTCCCCATGTGCCTATTAATTGATATGTGGAACCTATGGACGGGCTATGAAACGCATAGGTGTATAGTATAATATGTTGACCCTATGGACTGGCTATGAAACGCATAGAGGTATACTATAAAATGTGGAACCTATGGACGGGCTATGAAACGCATAGGTGTATAATATAATATGTGAACCCTATGGATAGGCTATGAAATGCATACGTGTATAATATAATATGTGAACCATACGGACGAGCTATGAAATGCATAGTTGTATAATATAAATATGTGAACCCTATGGACGGTCTATGAAACTCATAGGTGTATAATATAATATGTGAACCCTATGGACGGGATATGAAACGCATAGGTGTATAATATAATATGTGAACCATATGGATGGGCTATGAAATACATATGTGTATAATATAATATGTGAACCCTATGGAGGGGCTATGAAATGCATAGGTGTATAATATGATATGTGAACACTAAGACAGGCTATAGAACGCAACATAGAGGTATGGAAATTATGTGAAAGTTATGTGATCCCTTTTATTTGTTGATGTGGGAATTGTTAAAGCTTTTAATTTACTTTTATGATCTCTTTATTCTTGTTTGACAGTTCTTTCCAATTAGATGGTGTTTAGTTATATATACTAGTGTTATTCAATGGCACTAACGTCCCTTTTTGCCGGGGGTGCTACAATTTTTTAAATGATTGCAAGTGGCTCCATAGCGGATAGTGCCAATCGTGTGTAGAAGAGCATCCTCCTTCCCAAAGATCTTGGTGATCCCCTTTCTCCTTCAAGGGGCTATATTGCACGTCATCTTATTTTATATTTTCACTTTTGAGGTATATCCGGAGCCTTGCTACCGGCATTTCTATATTACATTACTCTACAGTTATGTTTAGAGGCTCCGTAGACATGTTGTGGGTTGTGTCGGGTATTGGAATTGAAGTAAGAATATTGATGTTTGGCAAAGACTTATAACACTTGTGATATGTTGATAATTATGATTTAAGGTGCTAATGGAAAGGAAATGAAAGTTGTTAATGAAATACTTACTAAATCTGATTAATGGAGTCCATCTCATATTTAGTCATGAGATTTTTTGCATAGAATGTAACCTAACAGGCTTGCTCAGTCGGGTTTACTTGGTTGAGCACTGGTCACGCTCCTCGAATTTTGGGGCGTGACACAAAACTTGGGAGTTGTTTCGAGTGTGGAGAGATGAGACACATATGGAGGCAGTGTCCTCATCATTTTGCTAGTTTATCCCAGCAGAGGGGCCAATCATCAACTTCAGTGCCAATTGCTCCACCACCACACGCCTAGCCAACTAGGGGTAGGGGTTAGTTAGCTAGGGGTCTCCCTAGAGGGGGAGGTCGATCAGGGGGCGGTCATGTCCATTTCTATGCTCTTCCAGGCAGACCTGATGCTATCACTACAGATGTTGTTATTATAGGTATTCTTTCAGTCTGCCACAGAGATGCCTCTGTATTACTTGATCCCGGTTCCACCTTTTCTTATGTGTGATCATACTTTTCTTGTTATTTGGGTACGCCCTGTGAGTTTCTTGCTTTACCTGTTCATGTATCTACCCTGGTGGGTGATAGTGTTATTGTAGACCATGTGTACCAGTGGTGTATGATTACTATTGCAGGTCTGCAGAGCCAACTGGTTCTTTTATTATTGAGTATGGTGGATTTCGATGTCATTTTGGGCATAGATTGGCTATCTCCGTGTCACGCTATTATGGACTTTCATGCTAAGACGGCTACATTGGCTATAACGGATGTTCCACGGATTGAGTGGCAAGGTGTGGCAGACTATATTCCTAGTAGAGTGATCGCTTTATTGAAGGCCCAACGTATGTTTGGGAAGGGATGCCTTTCACATCTTTCCTTTGTGAGGGACGTCAGAGCTGAGACTCCTAGTATTGATTCTGTTCAAGTTGTGAGGGATTTTCCTTGATATATTTCCTGAAGACCTATCGGTCATCCCATCGGACGAGGATATTGACTTTGGTATTGGACAGGTGCCAGGCATGCAGCCCATTTCTATTTTGTCATATCGCATGGCACCAGCGGAGTTGAAGGAGTGAAAGTAAAGCTTCAGTAACTCCTTGATAAAGGGTTAATTAGGCCTAGTGTGTCACCTTACGGTGAACTAGGTATGTTCGTGAAGAAAAAGCATGGCACTATGGGAATGTGCATTGATTATAGGTAAATGAACAAGGTAAAAATTAAGAACAAGTATCCTCTATTTCACATTGATGATTTATTCGACTAGCTTTAGGGGGTGAGAGTGTTCTCCAAGATTGATCTCCATTCGGGTTATCACTAGTTGAAGACCAGGGATTCGAATATTCTTAAGATAGCCTTCAGGACCAAATATGGTCACTATGATTTCCTGGTTATGTCTTTTGGGCTGACCAATGCCCCAACACCGTTCATGCATTTGATGAATAACGTGTTTTGGCCTTATCTTAACTCATTTTTCATAGTCTTCATTGATGATATTCAGGTATATTTGTGTAGCCAGGAGGAGCACGCAGAGCATTTGAGGGTTGTGTTACAGAGGTTAAGGGAGGATAAGCTTTATGCAAAATTCTCGAAGTGTGACTTTTAGCTCAATTTAATGGCATTATTGGGACACGTGGTGTCCAGTGAGTGTATTCAGGTTGATCCAAAGAAGATAGAGGCGGTTCTAAGTTGGCCCAGATCATCCCCAACCACATAGATTAGTAGCTTTATTGTTTTACAGGCTATTATCATTGGGTTGCTTAGGGATTCTCATCTATCGCATTTCCTTTCACCAAGTTGACTTAGAAGGGTGCTTCATTCGTATGGCCGGAGGAGTGTGAGCAGAGCTTTAAAAAGCTCAAGATAGCCTTGACCACAACTCCAGTGTGTGTTTTTCCATCAGCTCCAGGTTCATATACCGTGTATTGTGATGCTTCGAGAGTACGGATTAGTTGTGTGTTGATGCATGAAGGTAGAGTTATTGCTTATGCTTCTTGTCAGTTGAAGCCCCATGAAAAGAAATACCTCGTTCATGACTTTAAATTTTCTGCCATAGTTCACGCGTTGAAGATTTGGAGGTATTATTTGTATAGCATATTTTGTGAGGTGTTCACTGATCATCGCAGTCTTTAGCATTTGTTCAAGCAAAAGGATCTTAATTCGAGGTAGCGGAGATGGTTGGAGTTGCTTAAGGATTATGACATCACTATATTATACCATCAAGGGAAGGCTAATATGGTGGTCGATGCTCTTAGCCAAAAGGAAGTGAGTATAGGGAGTTTGGCATATATTCTCGTTGGGGAGAGCCCTCTTGCGGTTGATGTTTAGGCTTTGGCCAACCAGTTCGTGATGTCAGAAGGGTTCTTCATTCGTATGGTCGGATGACTGTGAGGAGAGCTTTCAAAATCCCAAGATAGCCTTGACCACAACTCCAATGTCTTTTGCCATCAACTTCAGGTTCATATACCATGTATTGTGATGCTTTGAGACTAAGGATTAGTTGTGTGTTGATGCATGAGGGTAGAGTTATTGCTTATGCTTCTCGTCAGTTGAAGCCCTATGAAAAGAACTACCCCGTTCATGACTTTGAGTTGTCTAGCATAGTACAAACGTTAAAGATTTGGAGGCATTATTTGTATGGAGTATCTTGTGAGGTGTTCACTAATCAGCGTAGTCTTTAACATTTGTTCAAGAAAAAGGATCTTAATTCGAGGCAGCGGAGATGGTTGGAGTTTCTTAAGGATTATGACATCACTATATTGTACCATCCATGGAAGGCCAATGTGGTGGCCGATGCTTTGAGCCAAAAGGAAGTGAGTATAGGGAGTTTGGCATATATTCCCGTTGGGGAGAGCCTTCTTGGTGTTGACATTCGGGCTTCAGCCAACCAGTTCGTGATGTTGGATATTTCGGAGCCCAGCTAGGTTTTGGCTTGTGTGGTTTCTCGCACTTCCTTATATGACCGCATCAGAGAGCGCCAATATGTTGATCCGACTTTGCTTATCCTTAGGGACAGAGTTCATCAAGATGATGCCAGAGACGTAACCATTGGAGATTATTAGGTGTTGAGGATGCAGGGCAAGATTTTTTTGCCCAATGTAGATGGGCTTCGGGAGTTGATTCTGGAGGAGGCCCATAGCTCGCGGTATTTTTATTTATCCAGGATCCGTAAAGATGTATCAGGAAATGAGACAACATTATTGGTGGAGGAGAATGAAGAAAGATAATGTGGGATTTGTAGCTCGGTGTATCAATTGTCCGCAAGTGAAATATGAGCATCAAAGACCGGGTGGCTTGCTTTAACGGATTGATATTCAAGAGTAGAGGTCGAAGCGAATCACTATGGACTTTGTAGTTGGGCTCCCACGGACTTTGAAGAAGTTTGATGCTATTTGGGTGATTGTGGATCGGTTGACCAAGTCCACGCCCTTCATTCCTATCTTTACTACTTATTCTTCAGAGCGGTTAGCAGAGATATATATCCGAGAGATTGTTCGATTGCATAGGGTCCCAGTTTACATCATTTCAGATCGGGGCACTCAGTTTACTTCCTCGTTATAGAAGTCTATTCAGTGAGAGTTGGGTAATCAAGTTGAGTTAAGCACAACTTTTAACCCTCAGACAGACAGGCAGTCCGAGCGGACTATTCAGATATTGCAGGATATGTTAGGCTCTTGCGTTATTAATTTTGGAGGGTTATGGAATCAACTTCTATCGCATGTAGTGTTTACTTATAACAATAGTTGTCAGTCAAGTTCCATATGAGGTTTTGTACGGGAGGCGGTGTAGATCTCCAGTTAGTTGGTTCGAGCCTAGTGGGGCTATGCTATTGGGGACAAATTTGGTTCAGGGTACTTTAGATAAGGTGAAGGTGATTCAGGAGAAACTTCGTACAGCGCAGTCGAGGCAAAAGAGTTATGCCGACAAGAAGGTTTGATATGTCTCCTACAATGTTGGTGAGAAGGTTTTGTTGAAGGTTTTACCCACGAAGGGTGTTATGAGATTTGGAAAGAAAGGGAAGGTGAGTCTGCGGTTCATTGGGCCTTTTGAGGTACTTTGGATGACTGGGGAGGTGTCTTATGTGAATGTTTTTCCATCCACCTTTTCAAGTGTGCATCCGGTGTTCCATGTTTCTATGCTCTGGAAGTATAATGAAGATCCGTCTCATGTTTTGGATTTCAGCACGATTCAGTTGGAGGGTGATTTGACTTGTGATGTGGAGCCAACAACTATTTTGGAGCCTCAAGTTTGGAAGTTGAGATCAAAACATATAGCTTTAGTGAAAGTGCAGTGTAGAGGTTGACCCATGGAGGAATCTACCCGGGAGACCAAGCTGGAGATGCGGAGTAGGAATCCTCACCTGTTTGAGGCTTTAGGTATGTTTCTTGACTCGTTCGATGAATAACATTTGTTTAAGTTGGGTGTTTGGGTTGTTCTTCCACATTGTTATGATATTATCTTCTACTTAGTATTATTAGATCATGTTTTAGAGTTTTTTTTATTGTTGTTTAGCTATTTAACTTCGAATTGGGAATAGTTGGCTGGCCTTGTCTTTACAAGAGGCGCCATCACGAGCGGGTACGGGTTTAGGGTCGTGATGGTTGCTATCAAATACTATGTTACATAGGTCTCACGAGTCATAAGCAGGTTTAGAGGAGTCTCGCGGACCGGTAAGGAGATGTCTGTATTTATCCTCGAGAGACTGCAAAACCTTTAGAAAACTTCATATTCTTGAAATTCATGTCGTGCGAATTTGTTGATCCGAGTACTAAACTTCGATTATTCTATTCTCTCATAGATGGTGAGGACGCGTGCTACCGGATAGGGTGGATGGCCACCAATACCACTAGCCAGTGCCAGTAAAGGTCGAGGACGCGACCGTGGTCGTGGTAGAGGTAGAGCAGTGAGGCAGCACGTATAGATCCACCAGTTGCCCCAGTTTAGTACCAGGTCCAAGTTGTGGACACTCCAACAGTACCAGCTGAGGCACCAGCTGTGCCTATTGTGATTCCGGGTCTTCAGGAGGCCTTTGTCATGCCCCAAAATTCGAGGAGCGCGACCGGCACTCAACCGAGTAAACCCGACCGAGCAAGCCTGTTAGGTCTCATTCTACCCAGACTAACTCATAAATAAACAGGAGATGGACTCCATTAATCAAATTTTATAAACATAAAATTAACGATTTCCATTTCATTTTTCATTAGCAACTTCATATGCCACCTCAAAGGTACTACAAGTTTTATACATCATTGCCTAACTTCAATATTCCTATTTTAATTTCCAATACCCGTCACTACCTACAACCTATCTACGTAGCCTCTAAATATAACTAAAGAATAATATGGAAATGCCGGCAACAAGGCTCCGGCTATACCTCTAAATACAAAGTACATGATAAACAATCATACATCGCCCCGAAATGAAGTGGGGCTCACCAACTTAGCTGAAAGGAAGATACGTCACTGGCTGCGACCAACACTTCATGCTTTGGAACCACCTACAACCATAACACGAATGTAGTGCCCCCGGCAAAAAGGGACGTTAGTGCCATTGAATAACACTAGTATGTATAACTAAACACCATCTCATTAGAAAGAACTATCAACCAAGAATAAAGAAATTACAAGTAAAACTCAAAACACTTTAAATGATCACAACATTATCAAATAAAAGTGATCACACAGCTTTCACATAAATCTCCATACCTCTACGTTGTGTTTCATAGCCCGTCCAATGAGTTCACACATCAAATTATACACCTATGCATTTCATAGCCCATCCATAGGGTTCACAGATCGTATTATATTATACACCTATGCGTTTCATAGCCTGTCCATAGGTCCCACAAATAATATTATACACCTATGCGTTTCATAGACCGTCCATAGGTCCCACATATTATAGTGTAACCTATGTGTTCATATACCGTCCATAGGTCCCACATATTATAGTGTACACCTATGTGTTTCATAGCCCGTCCATAGGTCCCACAGATTATATTATACACCTATGCGTTTCATAGCCCGTCCATATGTCCCACATATTATAGTATACACCTATGCGTTTCATAGCCTGTCTGTAGGTCCCATGTATTATAGTATACACCTATGTGTTTCGTACCCCATCCCTAGGTTCCATATATTATATTATACGCCTATGCGTTTCATAGACCGTCCATAGGTTCCACATATTATATTACATACGTATGCGTTTCATAGCCCGTCCATAGGTTCCACATTTTATATTATACCCCTATGCGTTTCATAGCCCGTCCATAGGTTCCACATTTTATATTATACCCCTATGCGTTTCATAGCCCGTCCATAGGGTCAATATCGGGGCATGGGGCCACAATCATTACAACATACTTTGCTAGGCCATATTTCATAACTCAATCTCTTATTTCCCACATTTCACATCATTTCCAAATATTTCACGTCAATTATCAATTTCAACGACAAGCCATTTAATTGAAGATGTCAAATACAGATGAGAGGAACCATGAGTCCTCGGTACATACAATATCTCAGAAATCATATACCTCAAGTTTATTAACAATGGAACCTTAAACACAATGGATTCTTCCAAATCAATAGAAGGGATACACCAACATGTAATAAAAACGCACATAGAAGGCATAAGCAAATAATTACCCCAATTATTCTTGAATCCTTCTTTTTCAATCGTGACAATATACAAATTCAAGTTCTCGGCACATTGGACACACTCTATTTACCAAATTCATTTGATTGCTTTAAACAGCTCTACACATAGAGGATTTCACATAGTTTGGCATAAGATATGCAACTCAATTCTAAATTTAAGGTCTTAGCATTTCAATACATGATTCATATTCCTTGCACCCATTTTAAGTTATCAACAATAGAACCTTGATCATATTGGAATTCATCTTTTGCAATTATAGGGTCACAACACCAATTCATGTAAAGTACTAATCACAGCAAGAATTCAAAGTTCAATCTTACCTCCTTTACACAGTCACTTACTTCACTTCCAAACATATTTGTACATTACCAACAACTAGCCACAATCAATAAAATACATTTCGTACACATAAGAACATATTGGAGGATCAACCATAATGAGTTTTCTCACACAATTTGGCATCAAAACCTCAATTTAAACTTGACTTGAAGTCTAGGCATTTTAGCACATGGTTCCCATTTTTCACATATCCTCATTTACCAAGAATAACCTATTAAACACATTGAGGTACATCATTCACATATGTTCTTGCAACACCCCAAATCCTTTGAAATAATGAATACTACATAAATTAAATTCTGTACTTACAACATACGCAGGGGCACCGTGGGAGCTCAATTTCTAATAAGAGGGAGTTTTAGCCATACATACCTTTCTTGACCTTTCCCTTAATTACTACGATTTTCCGGAAATTCTAGCAACTTCAATCTATTTTGAGACATAGCAAAATTTAACCCAAATTAGAAAGATATTCTTAATTCTAGCTCATTTGAGCATTTTATCAAATACTAGATGAGCATCTTAATCTCAAATCTCTTTTTTCATGGTTTTCCTTCATTCCCCAACAAAATCTTACTTATTTATGTTAGAAAATCTTCCCATAAACCTAGATTGGACATGCATGTATACAAAATACTAACACACCCAAGAATCATACCTTATCAACCCATATAATACTCCAAACTCGAAATTAAAACCTAGGGTATAGAATCTTACCTCTTAGATGAAGAACTTGTGATTGGGTTCTTTGATTCTTGAAGATTGATGGAAGATTTGGATGATTTAAATGTTTGGTTCTTCCTTATATCTTTAAAATGCTCTCACCTCTATCTAAAATCAGTAGAAAATGACCCCAAATGAAGCCCCAAAGGCTATATATCAAAATGGGGTCGGGTTGTGAAAATTAGAAAATTAACCCTCCGATGTCAACTATGCTACCGCAGAATCCACCGCAGAATGAACATGCGGGCCGCAGAATGCATCGCAAAATCATTGCCCAACAATGAGCTACACTGGTTCAATCTGCTGTCAAAATGCGGACCGCAGAACGACAATGCGGACCGCGGAATGAAAATGCGGACCGCAGATCTGACATGACACCGGATCGCATTTTCCAGCCTTTGGTAATTTGATTATAACTTTGTGTAGGAATGTCTAAATGACGAACGGTTTGAAGATTTGGAAATTAGACTCACAGGGATTTCATTTGATATACTATTTACCACATAAAATCTGATACATAATTATATATGCCCGTTCAATGTGGGGGCTTGTGCAAACTCATTTGAAATCTTAGCCTATAATGGACTTTTCCAATCTTTCTTAGACTTAGGCCTTTCCTGGGAGCCCAAATCACTTACCATAAGATTTATACACATATTTACCAAATCCAATGGATGTAATATATGTTAGTAGCATATAAAAATATTATAATAAGCCTGCGTGACACTATAAAATCCTAAATTACTTAGCAAAATTTTTCGGGGCCTTACAGTTTTGGCTCAGATCATCTCAGTTTGTACTAGCCAAGCTCAGGAACGTTCATCCACTACAAGAGCAACTACTTCTCATGTTGGGAGAGGCAGTCAGACTCCCAGCGCTCGCACACCTGAGCAATTCGTGTAGGGACTTCAGACGTTGGGCGCATACCCAGCTTAGTCGGTTACAACTGCTCGGGATAATGTAGTTCCTTCCATGATAGAGGATGAGCAGCGTAGGTTGCAGAGATTTTCTAGACTTTAACCTCTGACCTTCAGTAGAGAAGTGGGTGAGGTTGCCTAGGGTTTTAGGGACAAGTGTCAGAGGATGCTTCGTACAGCTGGTATTCTGGAGACCAACGGGGTCGCTTTCCTTACTTATCAGTTTTCAGGAGCTGCTTTCACCTGGTAGAAAGATTTTGCGAGGCATAAGCCTGTTGGTGCAGCACACCTTTCCTAGCAGCAATTTTCCATTCTCTTTCTAGAGATGTATGTGCCACAGTATCGCAGAGAAGTGTTGCGTAGACATTTTGAGTGGTTGTGTTAGTTGGAGATGACCGTGTCGCAGTATGATTTGAGGTTCTCTGAGTTGGCTCGTCATGCCATCTGGTTGGTCCTGACAGATAGAGCGAGGATGAGGAGGTTTGTCGATGGTCTTACTTATTAGCTCCATATCCTAATGACCATGGAGAGGGTAACTACTGCTACATTCGTGGAGATTGTGGAATTGCCTGGGAGATTGATTTTGTTCGTCGCAGGAATGAGAGGAGAGGGAGGTCAAGAGGACTAGAGGATCTGGTAGCTATAGTGGTGCTCCTTCGACGGGCCAGTTTCAGCACGGTAAAAAATGATAGTTTTGACATGGTCAGTCACATCACCGAATTTATCATGAGGCTTCATACGGTCATGATTCTCACAGTTCACATCAGGGCCATTCTTCACTTAGTGCTGTCACGACCCAAACTGGAGGGCCATGACTAGCACCCGACCATACTTGCCGAGCACCAACGTACATTTTATCTAACCTTCTTTATTATCTTTTAGAGC
>MU681845.1:58138-109443 GCA_026770625.1 Nicotiana glauca | reverse complement strand
CTAAAAGATAATAAAGAAGGTTAGATAAAATGTACGTTGGTGCTCGGCAAGTATGGTCGGGTGCTAGTCATGGCCCTCCAGTTTGGGTCGTGACAAGTGCCCTTCCAACTAACAGCTCATCTTGTGCTCCATCTGTTCAGGGCTCTTTTATGCCTAGTGCATCTGCTAGTCACTCTGGTGTGAAGTGTTCCCATCAGTCCCATTCTCCAGTACCCGAGAGTTGTTACGAGTGTGGAGAGATAAGCCACATATGGAGGTAGTGTCCTCGTTGTTTTGCTAGTTCATCCGAGCAGAGGGTCTAGTCATTAGCTTCAGTGCCAGTTGATCCACCACCACACGCCCAGCCAACTAGGGGTGGGGGTTAGTCAGCTATGGGTCTCCCTGGAGAGTAAGGTCGATCAGGGGGCGGTCAGGCTCGTTTCTATCCTCTTCTAGGTAGACCGATGCTAATGCTTCAGATGTTGTTATTATAGGTATTCTTTCAGTCTACCATAGCGATGCCTCTGCATTATTTGATCCCAGTTCCACCTTTTCTTATGTGTCTTCATATTTTTCTTGTTATTTGGGTACGCCCCGTGAGTTTCTTGCTTTACCTGTTCATTTATCTACCATAGTGGGTGATACTGTTATTGTAGACCTTGTGTACCGGCCATGTGTGGTGACAATTAAGGGTTTGGAGACTCGAGTGGATCTTTTATTGTTAAGTATGATGGATTTCAATGTCATTCTGGCATGTATTGGCTATCTACGTGTCGCGCTATTCTGAACTGTCATGCTAAGACAGTCATATTGGCTATGATGGGTGTTCCATGGATTAAGTGGCGAGGTGTGACTGATTATGTTCCTAGTAGAGTGATCTCTTTCTTGAAGGCCCAGCGTATGGTTGACTCATAAGGGTGCTTCATTCGTATGGTCGGACGAGTGTGTGGAGAGCTTTCAGAAGCTCAAGACAACCTTGACGAAAATCCAGTGTTGGCTTTTCCATCAGCTTCAGGTTCATATACCGTGTATTGTGATGTTTCGAGAGTAGGGATTGGTTGTGTGTTGAAGTATGATGTAGAGTTGTTGCTTATGCTTCTCGTCAGTTGAATCCCCATGAAAAGAACTACCCCGTTCATGATTTGGAGTTGGCTGCCATAGATCATGCGTTGAACATTTGGAGCCATTATTTGTATGGTGTATCTTTTGAGGTGTTCACTTACCATCGCAGTCTTCAGCATTTGTTCAAGAAAAAGGATCTTAAATTAAGTCAGCGGAGATGTTGGAGTTGCAAAAGTATTATGACATCACAATATTGTACCATCCGGGAAAGGCTAATGTGGTGGCCGATGCTTTATGCAGAAAGGCGGTGAGTATAGGGAGTTTGGCATATATTCCCGTTCAGAAGAGACCTATTGCAGTTGATGTTCACACTTTGGACAATCGACTCGTGAGGTTTTATATTTCGGAGCCCAGTCGGTTTTTGGCTTGTGTGGTTTCTCGGTCTTCCTTATATGACCACAATATAGAGTGCTAGAATGATTATCCCCATGTTCTTGTGCTTAGGGATAGAGTTCATCATGATGATGCTAGAGACGTCCCTATTGGAGAAGATGGGGTGTTGAGGATACAGGGCCGGATTTGCATACCCAATGTAGATTTGATTTGGGAGTTGATTCTGGAGGAGTCCCACAGTTCATGATATTCTATTCATCTAGGAGCCGCAAAGATGTATCAGGATATGAGACAACATTTGTTGAGTAGAATGAAGAAAGGTATTGTGGGATTTGTAGCTTAGTGTCTCAATTGTCAGCAGGTAAAATATGAACATCAGAGACCGGGTGGCTTGCTTCAGTGGATGGATATTCCAGAGTGGAAGTGGGAGCGGATCACTATGGACTTTGTAGTTAGGCTCCCATGAACTTTGAAAAAGTTTGATGCTATACTACATTCTTATCTATACTACTTATTATTCAGAGCGGTCAGAAGATTTAAATATCCAGGAGATTGTTCGGTTGCATGGTTCCCAGTTTCTATCATTTCAGATCGGGGCACTCAGTTTATTTATTAGTTTTGGAAGTTTGTTCAGCGAGAGTTGGCTACTCTGCTGGAGTTGAGCATAACTTTTCACCCTCATACGGACGGGCAGTCCGAGCGCACTATTTTGATATTGAAGGATATGTTGCACACTTGCATTATTGATTTTGGAGTGTCATGGGATCAATTTCTACTGCTTGCAGAGTTTACCTTTAATAACAACTTCCAGTCGAGTATTCAGATGGCTCCATATGAGAATTTGTATGAGAGGCAATGTAGATCTCAAGTTGGTTGGTTCGAGCCTGGTGATACTAGGCTACTGGGGACAGATTTAGTTCAGGATGCTTTAGATAACCTGAAGGTGATTTAGGAGGGACTTCATACAGCGTAGTCAAGGCAAAAGAGTTATGCTGACAGGAAGGTTCGAGAGCTGTCCTACATGGTTGGTGAGAAGGTTCTGTTGAAGGTTTTTTCCACGAAGGGTGTTACGAGATTTGGAAAGAAAGGGAAGTTGAGTTCGCAGTTCATTGGGCCTTTTGAGGTACTTTGGAGGATTGGGGAGGTGGCTTATAAGCTTGCTTTGCCAACCAGCTTGTCGAGAGTGCATTCGATGTTCCATGTTTCTATGCTCTGGAAGTATAATGGAGATCCGTCTCATGTTCTAGATTTCAGCACGGTTCAGTTGGAGGGTGATTTGACTTATGATGTGGTTCCATCAACTATTTTGGAGCATTAAGTTCGAAAGTTGAGATCAAAAGATATAGCTTTGGTGAACGTGCAGTGGAGAGGTTGGCCCGTTGAAGAGGCTACCTGGGAGACCGAGCTGGAGATGCGGAGTAGATATCCTCACCTGTTTGAGGCTTCAGGTATGTTTCTTAACTCGTTCGAAGACGAACGTTTGTTTAAGTTAGGGAGGATGTGAATACCCAGACAGTCATCTCATGAGTTACCACTCAGTTTCCCCATATTTCTACTTCTTTATGTTCTGTTTATCCGTGTTTTGGGGTATTGGGTTGGTCGCATTGAATCCGAAATAATTTTGGTGAAGTTTGAGACACTTAGTCTCTTTAAGAAGGCTTAAGTTGGAAAAGTCAACAGGATGTTGACTTATGTTTTTGTGGGCTCGGATGTAACTTCTAATGATTTGTTTAGCTTCGATAGGTGATTTGGTACTTAGGAATGTAATCGGAATAGGTTTTGGAGGTTTGGAGAAGATTTAGGCTTGAATTGGGGAAGTTTAGGTTGGTTGGCGAGATTTGAATAGAGGGACTAGAATGAATTCCAAGAGTTGCAGTAGCATCATTATGTCATTTGGCATGTGTGTGTAAAATTTCAGGTTATTCGGACGTCGTTTGGTTGGGTTTTTTATTAGAAGCGGGATTCAGAAGTTTTTAGAAACTTAGGCTTGAATCCAAGGTGTTTTGGTTGATTTGATACTGTTTGAAGTATTTTGATGATTGGAACAAGTTTGAATAAGGTATTAGGATATGTTTTTGATTTTGGTTGAGGTCACAGGGACCTCGGGGTGATTTGCGGTGGTTAACGGAGAAGTTGAGATGTTATTGCAGCTGCTGAAATTGTTTCTTATGGTGTTTTCTTACTTTCCGTTTGGGGACCGCAGGTGCGGCGCCGTATGTGCGGTGGATTGGTCGTAGAAGTGAAAAGGGGTTTGAGGGATAGGAACCGCAGAAGCGACAATGTGGACCGCATCTGCGGAGCCGCAGATGTGGAGGGTGATCGCAGATGCGGAATTGGCCCGTTAAGTGATTTTCGCAGAAGCAGAGTAAAGACCGTATATACGTATAGCAAAAGCGAAAAAAGGACTGCAGATGCAGAACAACAGGCCAGAAATTATAAAAAAGGTCCGTCACAAATTTTAGATTATTTCACCATTTTTGACTTCGGCTTCGGAGATTTTTGGACGCTTTGGAAGAGGGATTCCAAGGGAACTTTATTGAGGTAAGGATTTTGGACCTAAAACTCGTTCCCATGCTATTATTTCATGGATTAGAGCTAAAATTTGTTGTAATTAAGGGTGAAAATTTGGGGAAGCTAGGGTTTTGGATTGGCGACCTGTGATTGATGATTTGATGGACCATTTGAGGTCGAATTTCTGAACATTTGGTATGTATGAACTCGTGGAGAGATAAGGAATCTATTGGTGTAAAAATTATCAAATTCCGAGATGTGGGCTCGAGTTTTGGTAATTTAGGAATTTTTGCCAATTGTTGATTATTTTTTCTTGGGCTTCGTTCCCTTTGCCTATTTTGACGTCCTCTTTCTGATTTTGGATAGATCTGATGCAAGTGGAAGCCGATTTGAGGGGAACAGGCATCACGATCGAGAGATTTGACCGCTTCGAGGTGAGTAATAATTGTAAATGATGTTCTGAGGGTTTGAACCTCGGATTGCACATTATAGTGCTATACTGAGGTGAAGCACACGCTTAAGTATGAGCGTGTGGTCGTGCACTCTTGGGGATTGTAACTTGGTCCGTTCTGATTGATGATTTACTGCGTATTTGACTGAAATCTATTTGCTATCATCATTATTTGGGCTGAATGCTATATTTCGGCTTCATGCTAACTATTTCAACCCTTCGGGAATTTTTATTGCTATTTCCTCATTGTTTTGACTTTATACTTCAACTCAATCATGTTATTTCCACTGTTTTTATACTCAGCCATGTTTACTCCGTTTTAATACTTAAACGATATTTTAAATGATGTTTGGACTGAGAAACACTATTTTACTATTGCCCGAGGGGCTTGGAGGACTTTTGACTGAGTAAGGCCGAGGTCCTATATTGTGAGGAAACACTGATATTGATTTGAGGCCGAGGGCCTGAGATATGTACATGTGCTTGATTGATATGAGGACGAGGGCCTAGTGATGATGCCACGAGATAGCTTGATATTGTGTTTGGGTCGTAAGGGGCCCCTCCAGGAGTCTACAACCCCCAGTGAGCGCGGGTACCCAATATGATCTGAGATTGAGCCTGAGGGGCTAATATGGTTCTGAGATGTTTCCCCAGGGGCGGATTGTTGATAATGTGACTGAGGAGCAAATTTCTATGTGTTTATTAATCCTTAATAGCCTGTCAGTTTCCTGCTTTCTTATTGATAATGGATTTTTATTTATCTCTTTACTGATTTATTGTTTTCAAATGGTTCAGTTGCTTCATTATAGATTGCCTCGTGCCTTACGTAATTTCTCACTTTCAGTCTTTATTTACATTTGTGACTCACTGATTTGGAGTACTCACTTTATTCCATGCACCCTGTGTGCAGATTCAGGTGTGTCTTGTTCCGCTCCCGAGGGCATATCCTTCTAGCTTCAATCGGACATTCGGAGTCACGAGGTAGCTTCCTGGCATTCGCAAACCCGCATTTCTCCTCTTTTATCATTTATATCTCTTTTCATACATTTTTACTAGCATAGACTTAGCGGACTTGTATTATGACTTATAGATGCTCATTACTAGCGATACCCTAGTTAGGGTTGTGTTTGGGTTTGTACTTCCATAATGTTACGATATTATCTGCTACTTAGTATTATTAGATCATGTTTTAGAGTGCTTTATTGTTGTATAGTTTTTTAACTTTGAATTGGGAATACTTGGCTTGTCTTGTCTTCACGAGAGGCGCTATCACGACCGGGTCCGGGTTTTGGGTCGTTACATGGGTTGAGCTCCGCCCCTGCCTCGGCCTCAGACTCGTTCTCTTCCCCTCGTAGGAGCTGCCACTGGGGGCTTGGGCTGCTGATCAGCTGATGAAGAGGTACGTGTTCTTGCCATCTACGAAAGAACACAGTAGAAGTTCAATTAACATTGAGAGATCAAACCGCACGACAGATGAATAGAAGTGAAACTATTCCTAACTATGTATCCTCTAGGGGATAAATACAAACATCTCCATACCGATCCTTCAGACTCTACCAAGTTTGTTTGTGAATTATGATAACTAAGCAACCTAGACCTCTTATACCAACTTTTACGACCCAAATTTTCCCACCGTTGGGACCGTGATGGCGCCTAACATTGTACTTGCTAGGTAGGCCAACGTTACAGGATATCTCACCTGTTTATTTTACCTTTTTATAATTAAAAATTACCAAAAATAAATCAGTATAATTAAATGCGAAAGAACATAGTTTAAAAGATTATCCTTATAGTAATAACAAAACCGTATTAAATTCCATCCATAACTGGTGTCACAACTCAGAAACAATCTATGAATACTACAAATAAGGTTTTGAAAAGTTTACATATATTCCGAAAGTAGATAAAACATAAATGAAGTAGGATATAAGGGAACGCTAGGGCCTACGGATGCCTACAAGACTGCGTTGAGTCTTCGGGAAGCAGTGATAGAAACCAATTTCACAATCAGCCACTATCTCCAAAATCTGCACAGAAAGTGCTGAGTGTAGTATCAGTACAACCGACCCCATGTACTGGTAAGTGCCGGGCCTGACCTCTACGAAGTAGTGACGAGGCTACAGTGGGGCATACAACATGTACAACCTGCAATAGTTTATACTAAACAGAAAAGAAGAAAAGAATGTAATAAAGCAACAACTGGCATTAAATAAACTCGGAACCCAGATGTTCTATTAGTATTCATCTAGAACCAATCCTTAACGGTGTTTCAACATCACAGTAATGGGCCTCAACAAAAATGTAAACATAATAACAACTAATGTGGCGTGCATCCCGATCCCAACATATAAACAACAACAGAATCAATATTCACCCTTATTCATCCTTGTTGTGGCATGAAACCCAATCCCACTTGTCCACCCTTATTATTCCACAACACATAGCACATTTATTCCTCCTGTTGTGGCATGTAACCCGATCCCACTTATCCACCCTTATTACTCTTTGTTGCCACGTGCAACTCTATCCCACCAGAGAATCACATTTCACCCTTATTCCTCCTGTTATGGCATGTAACCCGATCCTAACATATATATCAGCACCAAACACAAAAGAATAAAGATAAGTGTTTCACAAGCTAATTCAAATCTCTACATTACTTATGCCTCGATCCACACAATGCTAGACCAACAAAGGTGCACCATAAGGCACCAACAAATCAATATAAGCCAACAAGGTAATAAAATGGAACTAGGAAACCAATAATACTTCAACGGGAACATCAATAGTTAACATGAAATAACTAAATAATTCAATAAAGTGAACAACAGTTAATATGAATCAATTAGACATGGAAATATTTGTGAACAAGTAGCAATTAAGCCAAAAAAAAGATACATGGAAATGGGGAAACGGAACGGGCTAAACCAGAAATTCGGTGACGCATAGGTAGTCGTCACCACACCTATACGCCACACACATGATATCCCACATAGCAAGAAAGTCGGGGATCCCTACTCCTTCAAGTCAAGGTTAGACCAAACATTAACATCAAGCCAATGGTATTTCAATGCTCAATCACCGTTTTACCTCTCGATTCCACTATCAATTCACTCATATCAAGCCATAATTAACTTAATAACATTAATAAACTCCAAAGAAACAAATTCCAAAGCATAATCAAAGATTTCTGAATATTTTTCCCCAAAAAGTGAAAAAATCAACAACATACCTACTTGGTCAAAACTCGCGGACAAAAACTCGATTACCCATTCACCCCCGAGCCCGGATATACAATTTGTTTCGGAATCCGACCTCAAATTAATGTCCAAATCCCCTAAATTTGAAATTCCTAAATTCTACGCAGGAACACACAAATATTCCATGAAAACTCCTAGTTTTTTAGATGAAATCATGTAAAAAGATGAAATAGATTGAAAAAAAACGAGTAAGAAATCACATACCTATGATTTGGATAAGTTTGAGTCTTTAAAAAATCGTCTAGGGTGGTTTAGGTTTGAAAAATTGGGAAATAAGTTCTAAATCCCGACTAAGTGATGTTTTGATCAGTTGCAGATATTGCATTTGCAACAGGAGCTTCGCAATTGCGAAGCTCGCAACTGCGAGACAGGCTTCGCAAAGTTGAACCTGCTGCAATGCCTACTTCTGTCGCAATTGCGAAGGTTGACCCCCTATTGATTTCGTAAATGTGAACTATGTTGGCCAAGGCTTCTTCGCAATTGTGATACAGTCCTCGCAATTGTCAAGCCTATGAGGCTCACAATTGCGAATCCTGACCTCGCAATTTTAAAATCAAAGCCTGCAACAAAATACCAGATGCAACAGAAACTTTTCTAAGTCTAAACTCACTCTGTGGCCTATCCAAAATTCACCCGAGCCCTCAGGGCTCCAAACCAAACATGCACACAAGTCTAAAAACATTATACAAATTTTTCATACGATCAAATTACCAAAATAACATACTAAACAATGAATTTAACACCAAAAGTCATGAAATACTTAAGAACATTGAAATTTATATTTTATTAACCAAGGGTTTGAATTACATCAAATCTCTTCTTTTATTCACCAAATTTCACAAATACAACTTAAACATTATATTAAACCTATATCGGACGTCAGAACCTTAATAGGGCCCAATACTAACGAGTTAGCACACTATTCCAATTCTAAAAACATTATGTTTTCTAGCGAAAAATTTTATTCAAAAATTCATTTCTCGGGCTAGGGACCTCGAATATTCGATTTGGGACATACGCCCAAGTCCCATATTTTTCTACAGACCCTCCAGGACCGTCAAAACATGGGTTCAGATCTATTTACCCAAAATTTTGACCGAAGTCAACTAAAATCATATTTTAAGACAAAAATCATTATTTCTTAAAGTTTTCACACAAAATCTTTCCGCTATCGCGCCCGGACTGCGCACGCAAATGGAGAAGACATAAAATGAGGTTTTCAAGGCATTAGAATGCGTGAACGGATTCGAAAACAAAAGATGATCTTTTGGGTCATCACAACTTCTTTGAGATTAGATCGGATACATACTAGGTACATATTATTTATGTTCTCATACTATGCTTCTGCACTTAATTATACAAGATCTGAGGTAGGTGCATCTAGCTACCCATCCGCCGCGCATTCCTAATACTTGACCGAGATTTCACGGTTAGTTGCCCCCTTCTGAGTTGTCAACAGCATGTCGGAGTCTCTCCTTTCATTTATTACTGTCTATTATATTTCAGGCAATAGGATAGTTAATTTTTTGTACATTCTACTATTTAACCTCGTACTTGTGACACAGGATCCTGGCACACACATCGGTAGACTAATATTTTTAGGTTGTAAAAATTGTATTCATGATTTCCTCTAGTGGTTCTTGCATTGGTTGCCTTGTAATTTCATTAAGTACTAAATGTTTAAACTTAAGTAAAATTGGTGGTTGGAAATTCTTAAATAAAAATGGAAATCACTAGGTTATTCATAGTTGGCTTGTCTAGCGGTGGATGCTTGACGCCAACACGACCTGACATGGAATTGGGTCGTGACATCGACCCCTCATCACTACTTCTCCAGTGTTAGGATATATACATACTGGGTACATATGGATTTACATACTCAGGCTACGCTTCTACACTAAATATGCAGGATTTTACAGGTTCATGTGGTGGCCATCATGGCGCGCAGGTGAAACTGCTGAGGAGACTTTATGGTGAGCTGCATTCCAAGATATGTATCGTAACCCACACAGTTTCCATTTTATTAGTTTAATTTATCTTGTCTAATTTACATTCCAGACAGACGTTGTATTATTATTGTACTCCTTAGTAAATGTTCATGCACTTGTGACACCAGATTTTAGAATATTCTAGTTGATATTTACGGATTTGCATATTATTATATAACATTTTATTTTTATGCATTACTAATTATGTATGTACCCATGTTTTTAAATTTGTAAATTTCTTTACTTTATAAAATTTCTGATTTTCAAAATAATAAAATGAACAATTAACGTGATAGTTCACCATTGACTTGCCTAATGGCGACGTTGGGCGCTATCACGGCCTATAGCAGGTTTTGGGTTTTGACACGTTCGTTATGAGCCAAGGGATATGTGTGGCTGTGTTATTGGAAATTTTTTGAGGAAATGTTGTGGCATATGGGCACATGTGGTCCGAGTTGTTATATTGTATTGTTATTTTTTTGGCACACGTGATATTGTTGAGAAGATTTTCGGGGAGTTCGCACGTATGTTATCCATGCTATTGTTATTATTGATATTTACACATGCACCATAACAAGGAAAACCATATTTGTGGGGTTTGCGCATGTAGTGAGAAAAGGCGAGAATATTATATGCATGTGTAGCGAGATAACGCGGGCATTTACTTTATTGTTGCACCTATGGCGAGATAAGAGGTCTATGTCGGGGATGATTTGTGATGAATTGTGATGGTTTTGAGGCATTGTTATTGATAATATTTGTGTATTTGTGTGCCTACCTTATTTGAGCTATGCATTTTACGTTTTATTTTGTTATTTCCTATGTTCCATTCGTTTTCTCTACTCTTACTTGGTGACTCGAGTTGTGATAGGACACTTGCACAAGCATATATAGAATTAATCACTCATATCGGTTTAAGAACATGAATCCTTATGTTTATTGGGTGTTTACATGTATTCTCATTTACGTACCTTTTGTGTGAGAGTTGTATTATTAGAAGGTGAGTGCTGTCACACCTTTTTTTTTCTTACTACACCTTGTAAGGGTGTAAAGGAGTTTTTCCAGTTAAAGGACAATCGGAACGGAATTGATTTATTAAGATTCAGAGTCATCACTTGGGAGATTAATGGTGTCCCAAGTCACCGGTTGGATCCTGAACCGAGGAAATTATGACTCTGTTAACCGTCCGTGAACCATAAATCCGAGTAAGGAATTCTGTTAACCCGGGAGAAGGTGTTAGGCATTCTCGGATTTCGTGGTTCTAGCAGGGTCGCTCAACTATTATATTTGATTTTATCTGATTTCAAAAACATGTTCTAACCTATGTGCTTTTTATTAATAACCCGATTTTATTATTTATTTATTATTATTTTGAATAAGAATTGCAACATCGTGAAAATGTATCTCGAACCACATCGCACCAGTGCGCCTGTGCCTTTTGACGCATTTCGACTTCGTTGATATTTGGATTTGGGTCACATAAAATGTGCACCCGTATTTTAGGAAAGTAATTTAATTAAAGTCGTGCCTGAAGAGTCAAGCGTATTGTTACTTTGGGGAAAGCCATAAAATTCACTAAACGGCCCTGCCAAATTCTAAGCATTTTTTATATAACAATTATTGAGGGCCCCGCATTTGTATTTTTTTTGGGCGAGACTCATCTTATTTGTTTTAAAAGGCAATCTAAAGTAACTAGGATTTTATAATTAATTTTGTCTCTAAGATAAAGTAAAGAATACTAATTAATTATTTCTATATGAAAAATCTATGGCACATTGTTTGAAATTCTACTGGTCCAATTTTAATTTCAGGCCCAAAACAACACAGGCCATGTGGTCCGCTCCGATTAAACCCATTACACCTCATGTAGAAGGTCCTGGGGTCAATTCTCAGAGTTGGACAAGCCAGGAGTTCATTTACAAATCAAAATTACACACTTCGTGAACTGGACCTTCCACTTTAGCTTTGAGGCCCAAGTAATTAACTGAACGGCATCAATGAAATCCAAAGCAAGTCTTTAATAAAATAATCCAAACCTTCAACACTAAATCAACCCATGTTACTTATGCAGACCTCTAACATAAAAATACTGACATTTTTAGATTAGCTTGGGAATAAATGCAAACTGATTTTCAATTTACACGATTTTACACCTGAATTATTTCAATTCCACTAATTTTCAACTAACATTGCATTCATATATTTATGATAAGATTTCAAATCAATTGAATAGTCCAATTAATTGAAACTAATGTCCAGTCTAATACTAGTTTTGAATTTAATAATTCATACAAAAACAATTCAAATGAACAAACTGTGCTGACAGTGCAAAAATACAAATACTACACAATCATCTCATCAAGCAATTTCCAAATGATAGAACAGTCAAAGAGGAACTTGAATCCAGCCTCTATTTTAACTCAAACTCACAATTACACCAATTCTTCACAGTCATATGAGATCAGAAGGTGTACTTGGAAATAGAAATGTAATCAAAAGAAGGATAATGAATCATCAATTGCAAATAATCAGCAGCAACCAACAGAGATAACCCCAAGTAGTTAGAACAGATCCAGAAGTTCGAGTATATTTTTTGGAAATTCAACACAGAAATGCCAATCTAGTTGCATCACCCAAATTGATTCGAAATTGAACTCTAAAACTTCTTAAACTCCAAAAGTGCAAATCTCAACCAAACACCAACTAAATTAAACCCAGAATTACGCGAGATGACCTCAAAAACAATCCCGGATACTTCAACAATCAAAGCAAAGTAAAACTAGCCAAAAACATGGTGATTGAATCACTGAAATTACTCAAATTTGTTTCAAATAACCTCTGATCCTCAAACACCAAATTTTGAACTACAAAAATTGAAATTAAGCTGAAACTTTAATGAAACAGTATTTTTTTTGGTTTTTCTACTGATTTTCCTATTGTTTTTGGATTTTGGAAGGTTTAAATTTAAAATTGAAAGAGGAGTTTTTGGGAAAAATTGTATGAGGCTAAAAACTTGTTAAAGAAGTAGAGGGATTGCCCTTTTATAGACATAAATGGAGGGAATTTTCAGATTTTCCTTTTTACACATTAGTCCCTAGATTATTCCTTTTTGACCCCTTTATTTTATGACTTGTGCTACAAGTAAGCACCTCTTATTTACTGACATTTATATTAAACCCCATTCTAGAAGGTCCTATACCCATTACAATTCCTATACTACCCCTACTTCACTTCAAAAATTACCAAACCTGATTAAACTACCCTTTTCCAATACCCAAACTACCCTTTAACTATGATGTAATTACTATCTTAATGACTAGCCTACTTGATATGCCCAAAATGCCGCTGAAGGCCCTTCTGAAACTATTATTATAATACATCTATATCCAAACCAATTATTTAAACTCTGATTTGCCCATTAATTAAGAATAAACTCAATTTTAACTTTTATTAAGATCTAATGATTCAGAATTAATGACCAAACTAACTACAAAAACAATCAATTAAACTGCAACTGAACTACTTAGTAGTTAACCTAGCTAAGAAATACTAGAAATTAATTCAAACCATACTTAACAAACGAAATGGCATATTATCACAAAATAAAACAAAATTAAGAGTCTGAAAATACCAAATCAAAATACCTAAGTATAGGCTTAACACAGAACTGATGAATACTAAGAGAAATAGAATTTAAACTAGAATGAATTGAATCTAATTAAGACAACATTATAAAAGATTTTTATAACAAACAGAAGATGAGAAACTTACCCAGTCTAAGAGAAATTCCGGCCGGCTATTTTTTGAGAGAATATTTCAAGATTCTTGACACGTAACATCCCTAAACGTGTGTTCTCAAAAGAAAACACATGATTAGGGATGCCACAGTCCGAAATATTGAAGATAAGATCTAGGGTTCTTGGCAAGAAAATTTTAAAAGAATATTTGAGAAGTTCCAGGCAGATTTGAAGTGAGTAGGCATATGGGTTTGGTAAAGGAGACTCATGCGGTATTGGGGTGTTATTTTTGGGCGAGGTAGAGATTTGGCCGAAAAACCTAAAACTCAAGATTCGAGGTTTTCCGGCGAGGTTTGAGGGAAACTAATATCAAGGTTGGAAAGAGGGGAATGAGAGGAGCTGGGGTGTAATTTTGGGGTGATTTGGAAGTGGTGACGTTCGCCGGCGGTAGGGTTCCGCCGAAGGCGGCGATACTATTTTCGAGTATACGAGGAGCTGGGCCATGCATTGAAGAAAATTATGGCTAGATTATTGATGATGGGGAAAAGGAGGTTGGGGGTGTGTCTTTGGGGCTATTTGGAGGTAGGCCGCCGGCGGATGCAATTTCCGACAACGACATCAGGTGGAGAGGGTGGCGTTACACTAGGGTTACATTTTGAGAGACGAAATGGGGGGGGGGGGTATGATGATCCGACAATTGTATATTAAAGGGTCATTAGTTCTGAGTCGTTCGATTGATCAACCTCGACGACTCAGATCAAACAACTCCAAAACTACGTCGTTTGGACCTAAAGGGAGTTGGACCGGGCAGGGGTTGATCATTTGGACCAGGAAATGGTACAAATGCATTGGGCTAGAAACACTTAATGGACATGGCCCAAACCGGCATTCTTTATTAAGGCAGCCTTTTATTAATTATTTTTCTTTCATTTCTTTTACTTATTTTGTTTTTATTTATATTTTTTTTCTTTTGTATTTTTTATATATTTTGAAAAATGCTAAAATAAACTCATAATCCACTTAATAATAAAAATTATATTTCCTAATTAAAAGAAAATTGCAAACTAATATAAATTTGAACTAAAAGTGCAAAATGGACCACTTTTGTTATGTTCTTTATATTTTGTTCTAAAACAAATTAATACTAAAATATAAAATTAAATCCCTAAATGCAAATGCATATTTTTGTATTTTCATATGAATTATCATGCAACCAATTAACAGAAAATTTACAATATTCACAAAAATTGTAGAATAATAAAGCAATCATTTTATTTGAAATTTTTGGAACAAATTGCTTAGGGAAAAAATCACGTGCTCACAGGTGCCCCTCTTTGCCCGAAAACACGAAGAGTTTTCGTGCAAAGATAAGTGAGCGGAAATGAGCGATTTTTGCTTATTCGCATATTCCGGGTGAAACATTTCGAAAGAGTTGACCGCACCCTGCTTCAGAGGTTGCCAATATATCCTGGGCTAAACACGAATTAGGTCAGTGTAGTTCGGGAAGGTTTGGTAGCTGGGACTACCATGAGCTATGATTTCACCATTGTTGTTGCTGCTACTGCTCGTTGACATCCTTATTACACCATGGTAAAACAAAATAAGCTAGCCTAAGCTATGATCTATAAATTTACAAAAGATCCTATCTATGTCTTCAAACTTGCTCTTGTGTTGCTTTGAACTTGTATCTTATGTTCTTTCAATGGAATTCTTGTTGTTGCCTTGGTGATGTTTTGCTATCCTTCTTGATGATGCTTGACTGCTAACTTTTGAAATATGTGTCCATTTTTCAAGTGGGCTCCTGCTTACGATGCTTGAAAAGGTGTTCCCTTATTATCTAGGCGGGCTCCTGCTTGCAATGATTGAAAAGGTACTCCCTTGTTCTCCAGGTGGGCTCCTGTTTGCAATGCTTGAAAAGTATTCCCTTGTTCTCCAGGTGGGCTCCTAATTGCGGTGCTTGAAAAGTATTCCCTTGTTCTCCACGCGGGTTTCTGATTGCAACACAAATAGACAAACCAAGAAGATTTCTGGCCCAGTCTGTTGACTGGGTACATCATGTTATCGAATATTAAAATTAAAGGCGACAATTTGGATTGTACTTTCCTTGTTCTCCGGGTGCCTGCCGAAACTTGAAATGGATTCCCTTGTTCTCCAGGTGGGCTCCTGATTGCTAATTGCTGAACTTTGAAAAGTATCCATTGTTCTCTAGGTGGGCTCCTGCTTGCTGAATTCGAAAGATATTCCCTTATTCTTCAGGTGGGCTCCTGCCTGCGATGCTTGAAAAGGTATTCCCATGTTTTTTAGGTGGGATTCTGCTTGCTGAATTTGAAAAAAAATTCCCTTGTTCTCCAGGTGGGCTCCTGATTGCTGATTTTGAAAAATATTCCCTTGTTCTCTAGGTGGGCTCCTGATTGCAACACAAATAGACAAACCAAGAAAAATTTCTGCCCCAGTCTGTTCACTGGGCGCATTGTGTTACCGAATATTAAATTTGAAAGATGATACTTCCCTTATTCTCCAGGTAGGTGCTTGACTGTTGCATTAAAAGTATTCTCTTGTTCTTCAGGTGGGCTCCTGCTTGCTATGCTTGAAAAGTATTCCCTTGTTATCCAGGTGGGCTCCTGCTTACAAATAAAATTTTCTGCCCCTGTTTTAATCAAAGAAAGATTTGTTAATATAAAATGGTGGTTAGCTACTGGCATTCTTGTTGGCCATGCTTCTGCTTCCGGCTTTGATCTGACTTGCTTCCTTGTACTCGCTTTGAACTACTTCGATTTCCCGGCCGACTTTCAATCCTCTGATTCTGATGACCCAAATGTTTCAACTCGTATTACTGTTTTGGTGTTTCTATTCCCTTTCTTGTAACAGTTTGCTTTTCCCTAACCATTATCTGATTATTCCATTTGTGGGATTTCCATCGGTCCTTCAGGCTTTACTTTCTTTTGATATGTCCTGACCTTGTTGTGACATACAACTGGGAAGCTGGTAGTTAGCTTTGACTTTCGTCCTTTATTTTGAACAAAACTGACACTGAAACGTCTTATAGATAGATTTCAAGAGAATGAAATGCAATGACTTTGAAAGATGAGGATAGAAAGATTCTGAACACCAATGAGTCGTAATAAAAAGAAAAAGGATAGAACTTATCTCAGTGGAAATGTTGGTTCCTTTGATCGTGCCATGCATTTTGGATTAACCAACCTAGTCTGTCCCACAAACTGTCAATTGCCACACTTGTTGTTCTATCTTTTCATAACCCGACTTTCACCAAAACCCAAACCTCGCTTGTCTTGTCATGTTTCAAATATTTTTCAACCACAAACTTCTTTCATTTGCCCAATCTGCAAACTCACTTTCGCCTTATGGTGCCCGTGAGGGTTTTCACTAATAAGACTCTTTCATATTTGATATCTCTCAAAACTCACTTCGCTTTATGGTGCCCGTGAGGTTTTTCACCAATAAGACTCTCATTTTCATCATTTTCCTTTTTTCCTCAGATTGTTATCCACCAACATGAATCACTTTGCCTGCTCGTATTGACATTTCTTAGAATTGATCAGAAGGTCTTTCTTTGGACCATAATGTGGCTTTTGGATGGATTTTAGAAAGAAAGGTATAAAGGCTCAAAATAATTTAATGTGGATAAAAAATTACAGCTTCCGGAATCATATTTCTCGCAACAAACACAACTTCTGCCCCAGTTTTCTTCTTGGGGATTCTTGGAATTTTCTTTTGTTGTGACTGAACATCAATGAGGCTGTCTACGTACCCTTTCAGAATCAAGTCGAACGTAGTTCAGGCCACGAAATTGCTTCGTTGTTGCGATATTTCTTTTTCTTCCATTCTCCTTTTCTTTCTTTTCATTTCATTTCCTTTCTTTTTCTTTTCTTTATTTTCTTTTTCTTTTCTTTTTCTTTTCTGCTTCTTCTTTTTATTTTTTATTTTTCACTGTTTTTCTTCCGTTTCTCCGCTTAATTTTCCAACTCGGGTTCTTGACTTTTGTTGTTGATTCCGAAAGGGGGATACGAAAGAAAATATAATAAGGTTCAAAGGGATAACAAAGGACAAAGTGTTTGGATAGCAGAACAAAATGCCTTCGTCAATTCAATTTCAAAACATGCCAAATACAATTAGGTGCACAAAGATAAAGAAATCATACATAATATCTTTTGACTGCATCAGAGTTGATAGCCCTTTCTACACATTTCCCTTCCACATCTGTTAGATACAATGCACCATTGGACAATACTCGTGTTACAACAAACGGCCCCTACCAATTAGGAGCGAACTTTCCGTTTTCTTCAGCCCAATGAGGTAGGATACGCCTCATCACCAATTGCCCTACTTCAAACATCCGCGGACGCACTTTCTTGTTATATGCTTTTGCCATTATCTGTTTGTATAACTGCCTGTGACATACTGCTGCCAATCTCTTTTTATCAATCAAGTTCAATTGTTCCAAACGGGCTTTGAACCACTCATCATCATCAATTTCTGCTTCAGCAATAATCCGAATGGATGGTATTTCAACTTCTGCAGGTATTACTGCCTTCGTACCGTACACCAATGAATAAGGAGTTGCTCCTACTGAAATGCGAATAGTAGTGCGATAACCTAATAGAGCAAAAGGTAACTTCTCATGCCATTTCCTGGATCCTTCCACCATTTTCCGAAGTATCTTCTTGATGCTCTTGTTAGCTTCCTCGACTGCTCCATTCGCCTTAGGACGATATGGGGTAGAATTTGCGGTGCGTGATCTTAAACTGCTGACATGTTTCTTCCATCAGATGACTGTTGAGATTGGCACCAATATCTGTGATAATCACCTTCGGAATTCCGAACCTACAAATGATATTTGAATGCACAAAATCGACCACCGCCTTCTTGGTCACTGACTTAAAAGTTTTCGCTTCAATCCACTTAGTGAAGTAGTCAATGGCTACTAGAATAAACCTGTGCGCATTAGATGCTGCTGGCTCGATTGGCCCAATCACATCCATCCCCCAAGCAACAAAGGGCCATGGTGCCGACATTGTATGCAACTCAGATGGCGGAGAATGGATCAAATCTCCATGTACCTTGCATTGATGACACTTGCACACGAAACTAAAACAATCCCGTTCCATAGTAAGCCAGTAATAACCTACTCGGAGAATTTTCTTTGCCAATGTATACCCACTCATATGAGGTCCACAAACTCCCGCATTTACCTCAGTCATGATAGTTGTAGCCTGTTTAGAATCCATGCACCTCAATAAACCAAGATCTGGAGTTCTTTTGTACAAAACTCCTCCACTGAAGAAAAATCCGCTTGGTAAACGTCTAATAGCTCTCTTTTGATCCCCTGCGGCCTGTGCCGGATATGCTCCCATTCTGAGGTATTCTTTGATATCATGAAACCATGGTTTGCCATAAAGTTCTTATTGCACCATATTCCAATAGGCATGCTGATCTCGGACTTAAATCTGCAATGGGTCCACATATTGTCACGCTTCAAAATTTGAGGAGCGCGACCAGTGCTCAACCAAGTAAACCCGACCGAGCAAGCCTGTTAGGTCTCATTCTACCCAAACTAACTCATGAATAAACAGGAGATGGACTCCATTAACCAAATTCTATAAACATATCAATAATGATTTCCATTTCATTTTCATTAGCAACTTCATTCACGATAATAAAGGTATTATGTATTACAAGTTTTATACATCCTTGCCAAACATCAATATTTCTCTTTTAAATTCCTATGCCCGACACTACCCACAACCTGTCTACGGAGCCTCTAAATATAACTGGAGAATAATGTGGAAATGCCGGCAACAAGGCTCCGACTATACCTCTAAATACAAAGTACATGATAAACAATAGTACAGGGCCCCGAAATGAAGTGCGGCTCACCAACTCAGCTGAAAGGAAGATGCGTCACTGGCTGCGACCAACACTGCCTGCTATGGAACCACCTACAATCATAACATGAATGTACCGCCCCCGGCAAAAGGGACGTTAGTGCCATTGAATAGCACTAGTATGTATAACTAAACACCATCTAATTAGAAATAACTATCAAGAAAGAATAAATAAATCACAAGTAAAACTCAAAAACTTTAAATGATCACAACATTATCAAATAAAAGGCATCACATAGCTTTCACATAAATCTCCATACCTCTAGGTTGTGTTTCATAGCCCGTCCATAGGGTTCACACATCGTATTATATTATACACCTATGCGTTTCATAGCCCGTCCATAGGTCGCACATATTATTTTATACACCTATGCATTTCATAGCCCGTCCATAGGTTCCACATATTACATTATACACCTATGCGTTTCATAGCCCGTCCATAGGTTCCACATATTATAGTATACACCTATGCGTTTCATAGCCCGTCCATAGGTTCCGCATATTATATTATACACCTATGCGTTTCATAACCCGTCCATAGGTTCCACATATTATAGTATATACCTATGCGTTTCATAGCCTGTCCATAGATCCCACATATTATAGTATACACCTATGCATTTCATAGCCCATCCATAGGCTCACATATCAATGAATCGGCACATGGGGCCACCAAAATTACAACATACTTAGCACTAGGCCACATTTCATAACTCAATCTCTCATTTCCCACATTACTCATCATTTCCACATATTTCACGTCAATTATCAATTTCAACGACAAGCCATTTAATTCAAGATGTCAAATACACATGAGAGGAACCATGAATCCTCGGCATATACAATATCTCAGAAATTATACACCCCAAGTTTATTGACAATGGAAACTTAAACACAATGGATTCTTCCAAATCAATAAAGGGGATACACCAACCCATAATAAAACACACATCAAAGGCAATCTTACTTATTTATGTTAGACAATCTTCCCATAAACCTAGATTGGACATGCATGTATACAAAATACTAATACACCCAAGAATCATACCTTATCAACCCATCTAATACTCCAAACTCGAAATTAAAACCTAGGGTATAGAATCTTACCTCTTAGATGAAGAACTTGTGATTGGGTTTTTTGATTCTTGAAGATTAATGCAAGATTTGGATGATTTAAATGTTTGGTTCTTCCTTCTCTCTCTAAAATTCTCTCACCTCTCTCTAAAATCAGTAGAAAATGACCCCAAATGAAGCCCCAAAGGCTATATATCAAGATGGGGTCAGGTTATGAAAATTAGAAAATTAACCCTCCGATGTCAATTGTGTTGTATCAAAATGCACAAAAAAATGAACATGCAGACCGCAGAATGCACCGCAAAATCGGTGCCCAAAAATGATCTACACTGGTTCAATCTGCGGTCAAAATGTGGACCGCAGAACGATAATACGGACCGCGGAATGAAAATGCGGACCGCAGATCTGACATGACACCGGATCGCATTTGCTAGCCATTGGTAATTTGATCATAACTTTGTGTAGGAATGTCCAAATGACAAACGGCTTGAAGAGTTGGAAACTAGACTCAAAGAGCTTTAATCTAATATGTTATTCATCATATAAAACTTTATAAATGTTTAGATAGGCTCGTTCAAAGTAGGGGCTTGTGCGAACTCATTTGAAATCTTAGCCTATTTTGAACCTTTCCAATTTTCCTTAGACTTAGGCCGGTCGTTGGACACCAAATTACTTACCATAAGACTTATACACATATTTACCAAATCCAAGGGATGTAAACCATGTTAATAGCTCATAAAAATATTATAATAATCCTACGTGACACCACGAAATCCTAAATTACTTAGCGAAATTTTTTGGGGCCTTAAACATATGTCTTATCTGGATGATGCAACATTGACTCCAATATGGCCAAAGCGTCAGAAAATTCATTATGAATCCTTAGAATGTGCCTGAAATGTATTGACTGAAATCGATGACAAAGTTCATGCAAACAATGCCGGTACTGTATGAGCTTTAAGTCTCGTGTCTCCTATTCTCCATGAATTTGGTGCACTAAAAGATCCGAGTTTCCCATGAACAAGATCTCTTGTACACCCATGTCTATAGCCAGCCTTAAACCCAAGATACATGCCTCGTATTCAGCCATGTTATTGGTGCAGTAAAAGCGAAGCTGAGCTATAACAGGGTAGTGCTGCCCTGTCTCAGAGGTAAGTACCGCTCCTATTCCAACGCCTTTGGCATTGGCAGCCCCATCAAAGAACAACTTCCACCCTGGTTTTTCGCCTAGTTCTGATTCCTCAATATGTATTTTCTCCTTATCAGGAAAGTATGTTTTCAAAGATTCATATTCATCGTCAACTGGATTCTCCGCTAGGTGATCAGCCACTGCTTGTGCTTTTATCGCAGTACGAGTCACGTATAAAATATCAAATTCCGTGAGCAGGATTTGCCATTTTGTGAGCCTCCCAGTGGGCATGGGCTTCTGAAAAATGTATTTCAATGGATCCAACCGCGAGATGAGATAAGTGATATATGCTGTCAGGTAATGTTTCAACTTCTGTGCTACCCAGGTCAATGCACAACAAGTCCTCTCAAGCTGAGTGTATTTTACCTCGTAAGATGTGAACTTCTTGCTGAGGTAGTAAATTGCATGCTCTTTCTTTCCCGTAACATCATGCTGTCCCAGTACACAACCAAAAGAATTATCCATCACTGTCAGATAAAGGATCAAGGGTCTTCCCGGCTCTAGCGGAACCAACACAGGTGGACTAGACAAATACTACTTAATTTTGTCAAATGTTGCCTGACATTCATCCGTCCACTTGACCGCAGCATCTTTCTTTAGCAGCATAAATATAGGCTCACAAGTTGTTGTAAGCTGAGCAATGAACCTTCTAATATAATTCGACCTGCCGAGCAAACTCATCACCTCTTTCTTGCTCTTTGGCGGTGGTAACTTATAAATGTCTTTGATTTTGGATGGGTCTAATTCAATACCTTGTCGACTTACCACAAACCCCAACAACTTCCCTGACAGGACTCCAAACGCACACTTTGCTGGATTAAGTTTGAGATTGTACCTGTGAAGCCTCTGGAAAAACTTCCTCAGGTCGTTATCATGATCACACTGCTTTCTTGACATTATAATCACGTCATCCACATAAACTTTAATTTACCGATGCATCATATCATGGAACATGGTGGTCATCGCCCTCATGTATATTGCCCCTGCGTTCTTCAACCCAAACGGCATAAACCTATAACAGTAAGTTCCCCAAGGCGTAATGAATGACATCTTTTCCGCGTCTTCCTCATCCATAAAAATATGGTGATAGCCCGCATAACAATCCACGAAATAACCAATCTCATATTTAGGACAATTGTCAATCAATATATGGATGTTTGGCAGTGGGAAGTTGTCTTTTGGACTCGCCTTATTGAGATCACGGTAATCAACACACGCTCTGGTATTTCCATCCTTCTTTGGCACAGGCACAACATTGGCTAACCAGGTGGGATATCGGGTAACCCGTATGACCTTCGCCGCAAACTGCTTGTTGACTTCTTCTTTGATTTTCACACTGATATATGTTTTAAATTTCCTCACCTTTTGCTTGACAGGAGGGCATTGCGAATAAATGGGCAATTTGTGGACCACCAGATCGGTACTTAAAGTCAGCATATCATCATATGACCATGCAAAAATATCTTTGAACTCAAACAACAACTTGATTATTTCTTCCCTGAGCGGGGCTTCCAAATGGACACTTATTTTTGTTTCCCGAACATTCTCCTGCTCCCCTAAATTGATTACCTCTATGTCATTAAAATTAGGTTTGGGTTATTAATCAAATTGACTTAATTCTTTACTAATTTCTTCCAAAGCTTCCTCGTCATCATATTCTATCTCATCCTCACACTCAACTTTTACTATTTCACATTGATTATCAAGACTAGGCCAGAAATTCCTCATGTATTATACATCATTGAAACCAGCATAAATGGGACTGTACAAGAAAGAAAAGAAAAACTAAAATAAAGGCTATCAGAAATGAAGAGAGAAGGAAATTGCATTTCATTAAAATTGTAAGATAACAAGGTTTAACTTATCCAAATGGACGGAACATAGCAATCCGAATTACAACCTTTGAAATAATCCAGATTTAATACTCAAAGGAAAATAAAAACTAACTACCATGACTCCTTCCGTGTAGGAAGAGGAGTAGCTTCCCAGTTATTAAGTTTGGCCTGAGACCCCACGAACTGCACATCAATTTTACTCGGACCTTCACCTGCTTCCACCCTATTTACCTTATCAAACAACCTTTCGAACCTTTCGATCATCTCCTTGTCGGGTTCTATCACCACAAAATTAGGCACTGCTGTTGCTGGGTACCTTTTTGTACCAGGCTGGACAAAAGAATGGGAAAGGCGAGGAATGGGTTTTGGAAGGGTCCACACTCTCTTCTTTATCTTTTTCGCTCTCCTTATGTCGCCAGCAGTGGGTTTGAAACATAACTCGAAAGTGTCTAGATTTCCAGGAAGAGACATTGGCAGTATGATCCCCTGTAATGAATCTCCCAAACCCTTTCCGGGCAAAAATCCATTCCTTATCATCTCTGTTGCCACCATGACAGATGCGGCTACTACCTTGGGCATAGGAACATACTCCCCTTCCAGGATTTTAGCAACTGGCACTGTGTCTAAAACTTGGTACACCCACGTACCTTTACCATCTTCAACTTCTTCGAAGGATTTAATAGCATTACAAGAATTGTTCTCCCCATGGACCATAATCTCTTCCCGATCCCATTCAAATTTGACCATTTGATGCAAAGTAGACGGAACTCCCTTTGCGACATGAATCCAGGGCCGTCCCAATAAAAGATTGTATGAAACAGCAACATCGAGCACTTGAAACTCCATAGTGAATTCCACAGGTCCTATTGTTAATTCCAGCACAATATCTCACACTGTATCTTTCCCTCCGCCATCAAATCCCCGTACACATATACTATTTTTGTGGATTCTTTAACTGTCAATTTTCAACTTTTCTAGGGTAGAGAGAGGGCAAATATTTGAACTAGACCCATTATCAATTAACACCCGAGTCACCATAGAATCTTCATACTTCACTGTGAGGTAAAGGGCTTTATTATGCTCGGTTCCTTCCAGTGGCAACTCGTCATCAGAAAATGTTACCCTAATTTTATTTGCAATCTTCTCAAGATGATTAACGGTGATTTTGTCTGGCACATGGGCTTCATTTATAATCTTCATCAGCGCCCGGCGGTGTTCATCCGAATGGATTAATAAAGATAGTAATGAGATATGCGCCGGGGTTTTCCTTAACTATTCCAAGATTGAATAGTCTTGTGCCTTCATCTTTTTTAAAAATTCTTCAGCTTCTTCTTTGGTAACAACTTTCTTCACCGGTGCCGAAATGTCTTTAGTTGTTTTAACCTTTCTCAATTCTTCAGGGGCAAAGCATCTCCCTGATCTATTCAACCCATGAGTTTCGCACACTTCTTCTTTAACTTCTTTTCCTCTGTACATCACATTCACCCGGTCATAATTCCACGGGACAACCTTTTCACTAACCACAAGCAACTGAGTCACCGGTTTAATGATAATCGATTTTGTACCAGCGCCCTTTACAACCAACACAGGTTTAACAAATGCTCCTGGTGTTGTCACCTTAACAAGTTTTGGCTTCACTATCATCACTGTCACACTGACTGTCTGTTCCACTGCGACTAATGCCTTCCTACCAATCAATTCCTCATTTGCTTTATTCTCACTTGCCTTAATCATCTTCACAGTTTGCGACAGCTTCTTGTATTCTCCCTTCTGCACTAACTCGATCATGTGATCCTCGTGATGAGTTGGTAATGGATTATACGTAATATTGGGAGTTTGTGGAGCCTGTAGTTCAATTCTCCTGGTATCAATAAGTTCCTAAATGGCAGTTTTCAGATCCCAACATTTCTCTGTATCATGCCCTGACGCTCCTGAGCAATACTCACTGTAAGGCCCCGTAAATAATTTTTGGTCTCAAAACTTAGTAACTCGTGATGTCGACTCCGAATATGTGTTAGGAATGTGTAGAATAAGCTCGCCATGGTTCGGATCCTTGGTAGTGATCTATGCTTTAAAAATCAAAAGAATCAAGTTTCCAGAAAATTATCATTTAATATGGTCCATTATGAGACCGCATAATCAGTATGCGGACCGCATTCCTGCCACATAGTTAATCAGACAGTTTGTCTAAGTTGATGTTATAAATGAGGTCCATTATACAACCGCATAATCAGAATGCAGACCGTATTTCCACTGCATACCCAGGCAGATATGTTCAGTGATTGGGTTCAGTTCTGAGGTCTAATATGCGGACCGCATTCCAATTCGGCGATCGCATAGTGCGACCACAGATCTTGCTCGGGCTTCTATTTTCTAAAATTTAAGAATCGACCCCCTTTCTAATAAAATACCCCAACCCCTAATTTTTACATATTTTCTGAACAAAATAAGAGAGAGGCAGGAGAGGTTCTTGAGAGATAAAGTGGTCTTCATCAATTTGATTCTTCAAAAACTAGCCGGACCGGGGAAATCCTAATTGATTGCCTTCGTTCCCACTCTTACAGGTAAAATCCCTTACACTTTTTCCTTGATTTCTAGATTTTAAGCTAAGGGAGGGAGTCTCATGCTTGGATTCTTGAAATAATGGGTGGAAACTCACATGCATGTCTTTCAAAATCTAAAATTTAGTAAGGGGAATTGGGTAGAAATTAGGGGCTATGCTCGATAACCTAAATAAGCTCAGATAGTAATTGTGAATTTCAAATTCTAAGGTGCATGTGTTAATTTGTGAACTAGATTGACGTGGCTAGATTGCTTGGTGACTGATAATAGGAGTTTAAAAAGGGAATTCGACTGCAGGTATGTATGGCTAATCTTGACTTTATAAAATCGCCTTGTTGGTGCTCAAATGTTTGGTATGTGATATCCACGTGGGTAAATTGTGAAATTTGTGTGATTTGCATGGTTGTGATTATGATATGTGGTATTATCTAAGAAACAAATGACATAAGGAAAATTGTAAGTGATGCAACTAGATAAATGGTGACATTAACGTCTATGGCTTATCGTTGGCAAGTATTGTTGAAACATGAAACACTTGTGAATTGTGGAATATGACGGAAATAGTATTGATGGTTATGGAAACACTTGTAAATTATTGTTGCTACTCCCTAAGAAGTGTTGTTGTGATCTTTGTGAATTGTTTATTGCCGTTGTTGTGATTGTTTCTGAATAGAAACTGTACGGTGGGATTGGGTTGCGCGCCGCAACACGGAGTAATATGGTGCGGGTTGTTTTGATAAGGGTGGCTGAGGTAATAAGGGTGGCTGAGGTAATAAGGGTGAAAAGTAATCGAAATCACTGTTGAAATGAAACTATGAGCAAGAATGTGAAATCTATTGATGTGGAAATATGGAAGTGGAAAACGGGAGAGTTTGTAAAACTTGTTTGGCTTGATTGTTTTTACTTTATCGATTTGGTTGTTGTTTCTGTTACTGTTACTTACTTGTCTATGGCTTGAGTTTACTTGGCGCAAGGTTTGTTCATACATACCAGTACAATTAGAGTGTACTGACGTCCCTTTTGCCGGGGGCGCTACATTCGTGATATGATTGTAGGTGGATTTGCAGCAGGTACTCCAGCCCACCGATTGTAGTTCCCTCTTCATCTTCCGTCAGTTGTTTTGGTGAGCCCCATTCCTCTCGGGCCCCTACGTGGCTCAGGCCTCTTGTTTCCGTAGTTTTATTTTGATGTTGTAAAAGGTATAGCCAGAGCCTTGTTACCGACAAATATTATATTAACTTCTTTCATCTGTAGAGGCTCCGTAGACAGGAAACGTGGGTCATGAACTTATGTAATATGTATTTTGTATATAGGGGCAATGTAAAATGTAAACCACGCTAGTAACCATGTACCTTGTTTATGTTTTGAAATGAATTGGTGTTCTAAATTAATCGTATGGTCATTTCACTTGGCTAATAAGTAATGGAAGATGTGGGGTAATACGTGGGATAGGAAAGGCACCCAGGTCCGCTTGACTGGGGATACCCGGTCGAGCGCCGGTCATGTCCCTCGAGTTTAGGGCGTGACACACACAATTTACTGGATGGTCCAGGTTCCTTGGGGGAGGGTTTGGTATTTTTGGTTCAATTGGTTTTAACATTCCTAGATGTCTTAGTCTATGAAACAGGCTGGTATAAGATTCTCCTAACGGAGTGAAAGTCTTCTTCTTTTACAACCTATCATTCTTAGCAGCAGGGTTGGGTCGGAAACCGTTTCCACTGGGATTTTTGTAAGTTCTAGGAGGTGGGTATGTATTTTGGGTATGATAGGTATTTTGGGGAGTGGGTGCACGCCACGGTGCCTGAGTTTGCGGATAAGTTTGGGCATGGTGAACTGAGAAGTGAGGAATGAGAGGTGGGTAATAGTGTTGTGGTGGACCATATGGAGTATGTGGGTAGGTTTGGGGATGTGGGAGAGGTTGATGATAATATGGTTAAGGACCCCTGGACCATGCTCTCGACTACACCACTATTACATCTTCTTTTTTCTTCTTTCCCAATACTCCTCCAGTGCCAGTCTGGATGGCCTGGGTAGTTGCTTTTATTGCAGAGTAACTTATAATCTTGTTATATTTCAAACCTTCTTCTACCATGCTTCCCATATTTACTACTTCATTAAAAGTTTTCCTCACCACTGACATTAGATGGCGGTAATAAGTAGGCTCTAAAGCCTACAAAAAATAATCCACCATTTCTCCTTTTTTCATCGGAGGATCGACCCTTGCGGCCTTCTCCCTCCATCGAAATCCATATTCTCTAAAACTTTCTCCAGGTTTCTTCTCAATCTTGGTCAATGAGAGACGATCGGGGACAATTTCAAGGTTATACTGAAAGTGATTTGCAAATGCTTGGGCTAAGTCATACCATGTGTACCATCGAACATGATCTTGCCTTGTGTACCACTATAAAGTCGTTCCACTGAGTCTTTGGCTAAAATACGCCATTAACAATTCATCTCTTCCTCCAGCACCCCTCATCTTGCTACAAAACCCCCTCAAATGGGCTACGGGATCACCATGTCCATCATATAGGTCAAATTTTGGTAACTTGAAACCCACAGGCAATTGGACATCGGGAAATAAGCATAAGTCTTTATAAGCAACACTCACCTGTCCTCAAAGACCTTGCATATTTCAAAATGATTGTTCCAAGCTTTTCACTTTACGTATCATCTCCTCTTGCTCGGGGTTTTTATGAGGTTTTTATTCTTCAGCTAAAGTATCAATAAGAGGAGTATAATAGTATGGTTCGGGAGGTTTGAAAGTGGGCTTACATGGATAATAGTGGTTTTCCTGTGTTTGGAACAATGGTTCACTCGAAGATTTGTGTAACATGGAAGGTGGAGAAGCCACGTACACATGAGCAACTGTTGGTAGAGGGCATGGGATTTTCTTTGGTGGTGGAGGTGGTGTAGTTTGGGAAGTAGTTGCATAGTATGGCTGATAGGTAGTATAGGGCAGAGAAGAATTCACAATAGGAGGATCTTGTGATTGAACTGGTGGTGCAGGATTGGTAGGATAAGTTGGCAGGGGATGTACTTTTGCCCAGGCCTGGTACATTTTGGCCATTTGTTGTTTCAGTTTATACATATCCTCTTTCATACCATTGACATCTACCACTTCTTCCTCCCTAGCCGGGTCAACAATAGTTGATTCGATCTCTTGGCTAACCATTTTTGACATGTCTTTGGAGCGGCTATTATATGAATGAGTTGCCATAATGCCAGTTAGCTAAAGCACCTGTCTGGACTCATGAACAACAATAGCATTATTAGTGGTTAGGGAATTAATAGACGAAGAACCGCACATTTGGAGCATGGATGCACCTAGGCAATTATAGGTTTCTAATATGCATTTTCTCGGCCGCGTGCGTCATCCAGGCTTTGACTGTGACATCTTTCTTTTATCCTTTCCATGTCATTGTTTCTTTACAGTAGATTTTCCCTTTCTTTTGCTTTTCTTTTTCTCTCCCATTTTCTTTTATTGCTCCACTCTTCTTTTTATTTTAGTTTTTATTCTTGCGGTATTTTCCTCTTCATATGGTTATGGTCGGATCCTATAGGGATTGCCTATGTATCGTGCCCATGCCTGAATCAGATCAAACGCAATAAATGTAAAATAGAAACAAAATGTTTTTTTGGAATTTTAAATTTTATTAACAGTAAACATTTCAAATAAAAGGACTCAAAACTGAAACATAAAGAGAACTAACAGATTCTAAATGATAAAACGAGCTTCAAACTCCATCAACAACTATTCTATTGTAGACTAACTTGAAATGAAAATACAAACTCAAATAACTGACTTATTCTAGTAAAAATACATATTTTAATGATGTTCATGAATACATTAAAGCTCCTAGTGCCCGCGGGACATCGTTCGGTCTCGCCGCAGGCCTATGTGCAAGTTCCCCTTGAAGTTTGTCCAGGTCACTCATTATCTGTTTCACAAATATCATCACTGAAGCAAAGAAGGTAGTCTGAGTCATATTCTCACACATTTGGCATTTTTTGGTGATGTGGTGAGCAATATCTAGGATTCTTTCTCTGATTATGCCTTTTTTCCTGAAGTAACCGCCATATTTGTTCGGCCCTGTCCTCCAGAGTCTGCTGATTTCTCTCCTGATTTCTCTCCTGAAGTTGTTGTAGATCCATTTCTAATTGTGCTAAAGTTGTATAGCAGTGTTCCCTTTCAACCTTGAACACTTTTGCTTGTTTGCTCATTTTGTTTTCTGTGGTAATGACCTTTTTTCTTAATTTGGCGACCTCATTGTCATGTTCTTCTTTGAGCTGTTGAATAATGCGGGCTCGTTCCTCTGCATTTTTAGTCAACTGTCTTCGAACCCCAGCTAGTTCCTTATCTTCTTTGTTGAGGTCAAAACTGTAATCATTTACTTTTTGCCTTAAATTGTTTATAAGTTTTGCATCTTTGTCATTCCTAACAGGGTTTTCCGCCGCTGTCTTCATTTTCTGGATTTGGGCTCGTAAGGCTTCATTTTCTTTGGCCAATTTCTTTTTCTCACCCTCATCAGCCGCAGCTTGCACACTGTTTTCAAACTTAAGATCTTGGACTTGTTTTTCCAGCTCGCTTATTTTTGCCCTGTACTCGTTATCTTCGGCTAGCCAAGGCCAATGTTCTCTTGATGTTACGGCAAACTCCTGGGTATGAGGTCTTTTAGCTGCCATTTTATGCTTACATTCTCTCCTATACCAAGCAGAGTATTCGGGCGATACTTCGCCTTTGGCCCGATCCTTTATGCAAGTGTCTGACTTCAAGTATTGGCATTCATTCCAAATCAGGCGGACTTCAAGTATTGGCATTCATTCAATAGTCTCAAACGAATCTAATGGTCAATCACAGAAGAAAATCCTCAACCTAACGACCAAAACACACTTGATTGAATCAAATTGGACTCAAATTTAAACCCTTTGAAACTTCAGCAACTAGAGATATACCCTTATCTAAGCTAAAAATGCAAATCCACATATAAAAACTTGAAATTAATCTAGGAGTTTCAATTGTACAGTTTTTTTGGAGGTTTTGGAGTTTTCTGCTAATTGTTTTTTGGATTTTTGAAGAAGCTAGGATCTAAGATCAAATTTAGAACTCTAAGAGTTCAGATTTGGTAATTGAATTTGAAATTCAAATTTTCAGATTGTTTAACTTGCAGAAGGCTTTTAGGGGGAATTTTCATATCTAAACTTGTTCAATAAGGCAGTCGGGACTACCTTATATAGGCAAAATTGAGGGGAATTTTCCAGATTTTCATTTACCCCCTTTTCCCCCTCTTTTATTTTCAGTTTTTATTAATTAGTCCCTAAGGTTATAGCTTGTTACCCAAGTTACTGCACTAAGTTATTGAAACTCTGATTGGAACCCAATATAGAATGTTCAAGGGGTTTCCAAATCAGTTACATACCTGATTACTATTGAACTACCTATACTACCCTTAAACTAATCTGAAATTCCCACTCCAGCCTTGCTATCCTTGTTGATGTCACGACCCATTTTGCCTAAATAGGCCAGGATGGCGCCTAACACCATAGTTAGGCTAGCCAAATTGCGGAATTATGATTAAGTCTCATTTTTTTAGTTTTACAGAACCAGATATACTAATGTTTTCAAGTAAATGAAGAAAGCTAGAAAAAATCATAAAGAGCTGACATAGTGATACAGATCGCAAAATGAATGTTTACTACAGTGTGTGCTAGAACCCGGTGTCACTAGCTACGGGCGACCAGCAGAGTATACACAAAAAATATACAAAACAATGTCCTGCTGTCTGAATCAAAATAGACAGAAAACCATAAATACAGGAAAGGACTCCTTCGGCTGCGGATCGGCATGATAAAGAAGGCAGCTCACCGTAGAAATCACAGAAAGAAGGCCTCAAACCATGTACATTTAAGTACAGAAGTGTAGCATGAGTACATAAACAATGTGTAATCAGTAATTATCCCGTCTAATCTCGATGAATTAGAGACGAGAGGTCGACTCGATACTTACTAAGGTCAGTTAGTATATATACACATATGTGAATATGGCATGATCAAACATGGAATTTCCAAGTAACAGTAGGGTATAGCATGTAGAATAATTCAAGAATTTTACAATATCAAGTTTATAATCTATCAAATGAGATGATGGCAAAGCAAATCATATACAAGCTTTTCCACAATTAACATGCGCAGATAATACCTAGGCGACGGCCCGAACTAATAGAAATAAATGTGCACTTGACGAGGGTCGACGGAGCGCCTATAGATGCATCTATTCATACCGAGCTGATCGGACCGATCCACAAATAAGAATGAAATATCAATCTCACATACATGACACATAAATGGTTAAATACCAAATCAAACATAATTAACTATAGAAATATGCTCATATCCTCCTCTTTAAGTCGCTAGTGCATACTAGGTGTTGATGACAACAATTTAACATAAGGGATATATTTAAAAGGCATGTTGCAGGTCCTAAGCTATCCGGACATTTAACATAGTAGTAGCTATGCATGGGCTCTCGTCACCTAATGCGTGCGTAGTCCCCGCATTTAGCAACAAGTACTCAACACAAAACCTAAGGGGATAATTCCCTCTTACAAAGTTAGAAAGGAGACTCACCTCGCTCCAAAGAGCCCTTTCAATCACAAGACTAGGCTCCAAGCTCAATTCGAAGCTGAACAGGCACAAACTTGTGATGTTATGTTGAAACCCTCTCTTCGAAAGCTCCAAAATCGCCCCAAAATCGGATAAGAAATGAGAAAGAAATGTTGGCGTTCGTATTTAATGAACTCACTGGCCCAACAATTTTTGCTTCTGCGGCCATATTTCCGCACCTGCGATGTCCGCTTATGCGGTCATTTAGCCGCTTTTGCGATTCAGGGGGGGTTGACCAGATCGCTTCTACGGTCGTCTATCCGCATAGGCCGGATCGCACAAGGCTGCATGTGCGATTACCCTCAATTTCCCCTTTCCTCTTTTGCGGTCGAGTGGCCGCTTATGTGCTCACCGCTTTTGTGATGAAGGAGCCGCAGAAGCGGTTTTGACAGAAGCAGCAGATGTTGTTTCTTTTCAAATTCCAATTTCGCTCGAACCTTGACCATTTGACGCTCGGGGCTCCCGAGCCCTGCCCGAACATACCGACAAGTCTGAATTCACGAGGCGGACCTAGTCTAACCCTCGAAACACCTAAAATAACACTAAATCAAGGAATCGAACCCAAAAACCAATTAATCCAACTTAATGAACTTCAAGTTCTAAATTTCGTATCAACGTGTCAAAATGCCCTTAAACTAATCGGATTGACACCAAATTTTGCGGGGCGTTCTTAACTGATATTTCAGACTAGTACCAAGTTTCAAAATCGAGATCCGGACCCGATACCTATGAAAACAATAATTTCTTAGTTTATTTAAATCTTTGAAACTTAAACTTCACAATTTTACATAAAATCCATTACTCGGGTTAGGGACCTCGGAATTCGATTCCGGGCATACGCCCATGTCCCATATTTTCCCACGGACCCTCAGAAATTGTTGGATCGTAATTCCGAGTCCGTTTTCCCAAAATGTTGACAGAAGTCAAACTTGGACTTTTTAAAGAAACTTAGAGAAGCAACTAGGCTTATTCTTGCCCGAATTGTTTCTAACTTCCGAACAACTCTTCCCTGCACATCATAATTTAGCTAAAGCAAACGAGGAAAGTATTATTTAAGGGAACGGGGTTCGAAAATGCAAATTAACCAGTCGGGTCGTTACATTCTCCACCTCTTAAACAAATGTTCATCCGTGAACGGATATAAAAAAAGTACCTGGACTACTGAATAAGTGGGGATATCGGCTCCGCATGTCCTCCTCGGACTCCTAGGTTGCCTTCTCGACCGGTTGGCCCCTCTACTAAACTCTCACTGCAGAAACCCTCTTGGATCTCAGCTGGCAGTACTGCCTATCAACAATGGTAACTGGCTCCTCCTCGTAGCCCAAACTCTCATCTAACCGAATGGTACTGAAATCCAACATATGTGAATAGTCAGCATGATATTTCTGGAGCATCGATACATGGAAGACTGGATGAACTCCTGATAAACTAGGAGGTAAGGCAAGCTCATAGGAAACCTCTACAACTCGCCCCAACACCTCAAAGGGTCCAATAAACCTTGGGCTTAACATGCCCTTCTTCCCGAATTTCATAATGCCCTTCATGGGTGAAACCTTCAGGAGAACCTTCTCACCAACCGCAAATGATACATCACGCGCCTTCTGATCTGCGTAGCTCTTCTGCCTGGAATGAGTAGTGTAGAGCCTCTCCTGAATCAACTTTACCTTATCCAAGGAATCTTGAACCAAATCTATACCAAGCAACCTAGTCTCACCAGGCTCGAACCATCCGATAGGAGAACAACAACGCCGACCATAAAACACCTCATACGGGGCCATCTCTATGATGTACTGATAACTATTATTATATGAAAACTTCTCCAAGAGTAAGAACTGATCCCACTTCCCTCCAAAGTCGATCACACATGCTCTAAACATATCCTCTAAAATTTGAATTGTCCTCTTTGATTGGACGTCGATTTGAGGATGAAATGTTGTGTTAAACTCCACACGGGTCCCCAACTTACTCTGAACAGCAATCCAGAAATGGGAAGTGAACTGAGGGCCTCTGTCTGATATGATAGAGTCTGGCACACTGTGCAATCTCACTGTCTCCCGAATGTAAATCTGAGCATACCTCTCTGCCATGTAGGTTGTCGCCACTGGAATGAAATGGGTAGACTTGGTCAATCTATCCACAATAACACACACTGAATCAACCTTCCGCTGAGTCCGCGGCAACCCAACCACAAAATCCATAATGATGTGCTCCCACTTCCATTCCGGAATGGGCATACGCTGAAGTAGGCCACCCGACCTCTGGTGCTCATGCTTGACCTGCTGGCAATTCAAACATCTAGATGCATACTCCTCAATGTCCTTCTTCATCATCCGCCACCAGTAATGCTACCTCAAGTCACGGTACATCTTTGTAGCACCTGGATGAATGGAGTACCTCAAACAGTGGGCCTCCCCTAGAATCCTCTCCCTCAAGCCATCAACATTAGGGACACATACTCGGACTTGAAGCCGTAACACACCATCCTCACCAATAGAAACCTCTTTGTCCCCTTCCTGAAGTACCGTCTCCCTGAGATATGCCAAATATGGGTCATCGAGCTGGCGAGCCTTAATATTCCCTAACAATAAAGACTGAGCAACCACACATGTTAGGACCCGACTAGGCTCTAAAATATCCAATATCACAAGTCTATTAGCCAAGGACCGAATGTCCAAAGCTAATGGTCTCATCTCTGCAGGAATGAATGCTAAACTACCCATGCTCTCTGCCTTCCTGCTCAAGGCATCCACAACCACATTTTCCTTGCTTGGATGATAAAGAATGGTAATGTCATAATCCTTCAGCAACTCAAGCCATCTGCGCTGCCTCAAATTAAGGTCCCTCTGCTTGAACAAATGTTGCAGGGCGCGATGATCTGTATAAACCTCACATGACACCCCATATAAATAATGCCTCCATATCTTAAGAGCATGAATAATCGTTTCCAACTCTCGATCGTGCACCGGGTAGTTTTTCTCATGAACCTTCAGCTGATAAAAGGCATATGCAATAACTCGCCCCTCCTGCATCAATACACATCCCAAGCCCATGTGAGAAGTGTCGAAATACACCATATACGTCCCTGAACCAGAAGGCAATGCAAGAACTGGTGTCGTGGTCAAAACCGTCTTGAGCTTCTGGAAGCTCTCCTCACAATCATCGGACCAACAGAATAGGGCCCCCTTTTCGGTCAATATGGTCAGAGGTGATGCAATGGATGAGAAGCCTTGCACAAATCACCGATAATATCCTGCTAACCCCAGGAAGCTCTGGATATCGGTCACTGAAGCAGGACGTGTCCAACTCTGAACTGCCTCAATCTTCTTGGGATCACTTTAATACCCTCTCCTAACACTACATGCCCCAATAATTCCAGTGAATCTAGCAAAAACTTGCACTTGGAGAACTTAGCATAAATATTTTGTTCTCGCAAGGTCTGTAGCACTACTCTCAAATGCTGCTCGTTCTCCCCCAGGCTACGCTAGTATATCAAGATGTCAAAAATGAAAACAATGACAAAAGAATCAATATAGGGCCTGAACACTCTATTCATCAGATCCATAAATACTGCTGGAGAATTAGTCAAGCCAAATGACATCACCAGGAACTCATAGTGGATATATCTCATCCTGAATGCAGTCTTCGGAATATCTGAATCCTGAATCATCAGCTGATGATACCCTGACCCCAGGTCAATCTTAGAGAACACCCTATCACCCTGCAACTGATCAAACAAATCATCAAAAATGAGCAATGGTTACTTGTTCTTGACGGTGACCTTGTTCAACTGGTGGTAATCAATGCAAATCCGCATAGTCTCATCCTTCTTCTTCTTCACGAATAACACTGATGCACCCCACGGCGACACACTAGGCCTGACAAACCCCTTTGCTAACAACTCATCTAACTGCTCATTCAGCTCCTTCAACTCCTTAGGAGCCATACGGTATGGTGGAATAGATATTGGCTGAGTGCTTGGGGCCAAGTCGATACAGAAATCAATATCATGATCCGGAGCCATGCCAGGAATACCAGAAGGAAAAATATCAGCGAACTCCCGGACCACTGGCACTGAATCAATCATCGGAGACTCTGCAGTGGTGTCTGGAATACAAGCTAAGTAGGCCAAAAACCCCTTCTCAACCATGTGTTGAGCCTTCAGGAAGGAAATAACCCTGCTAGGTGTATCTACAGTGGAGCCCCTCCACTCCAGTCTCGGCAACCCTAGCATCGCTAGAGAAACAGTCTTGGCATGGCAATTTAGAACGACATGATATGGAGATAACCAATCCATGCCTAGGATAACCTCAAAGCCGATCATATCGAGCAACAGGAGATCTGCTCTAGTCTCAAAATTACAAAAAGTAACCACACAAGACCGGTAGACCCGGCTTACAACCACAGAATCGCCTACAAGAGTGGACACATGAACAGGAATACCCAAGGGCTCAGGAGAAATGGCCAGTAAATAAGAAAACAGAGATGATACATATGAATAAGTGGACCCTGGATCAATAATATCGATGCATCTCTACTACTGACATAAATAATACATGTGATGACGGCATCTAAGGCTAATGCATCCGGCCTAGCCGAGAGAACGTAGAATCTAGATGGAGCACCAGCTGTATGGCCTCTTCATGACTGAGGAGTAGCTGGCTGACCTCTCCTTGTCTGGCCTCCACCTCTGGATCGGCCTCTACCACTCTACCCTCCAGCTCTAGATGACTGGGCCGCTGGTGCTAGATTTGTGGGTTGCTGCCCCTGCTGTACTGCCTTGCCCCTAAGCCTGGGGTAGTATCTCCTAATGTGACTTAGATCACCACACTCAAAATAACATGGTGCGGCATGTTGTCCTGATGACTATACCTGATGGCTCGTAGATCTCGCGGGAGGAGCCTAGATAGCCGGTGGACGATGTGGAGTCTCTGGCATAGCACTGAAGTAGGGGCCAGAAGAACCCTGAGGACCTGAATACCCACTGGTAGAACCCTAAATAGCTGGCGGGTGGTAGGAACTCTCTGGCATGGCACTGGAATTGGGGCGTGCTGGAGCACCCCGGGTGGGAGGTGGTGGTGCTGACAATAGAGGCCTACTGTGCTGACCCCTCCCATACTGACCCCTACCCCTAGGTGGGGCACCTCTGAACTCTCCAAGGAATCTGGCTCTCTTGTCCTGTTATATCTACGGATCATACTCCACAGCTGGCCTAGGCTGGGGTACAGCTGCAGCAACCGGTTGAACCCTCTCTGCGGGTTGGGCACCCGGAGTCTGATATACTGTTGTTGCATGAACTAGAGCCTGAGTAGTAGGGGTCTGTGCTCCCCCTCCTGCCTGTGAAGCTGTTGGGTCTGCTGGAAATAAACCATCCTGAGTCATGGTGTCCATTAATCAAAGCATACGACCCATTACCTCCTAAAATGCCAACGCAGTCATGAAATCCGCCGGAATAGGGGCTGTCACACCTCCTTTTGGCGCTCCCTACCCCAGGGGATAAGAGCAGAAGGGAGTTTGTCCAATTTAAGTGACAATATTCGAAGTGGGATTATTTATTTATTTCAGAGTCGCCACTTGGGAAAGGTTTGGATTTTGGTGTCCCAAGTCACCGGTTTATTTTTTAATCCCAATTCGAGGAAAATATTCGACTTTCCAAGTGAAGTCTAGGAACCAGAAATTCTAAGTAAGGAATTCTGTTGACCCGAGGGAAGGTGTTAGGCACCCTCGGGTCCCGTGGTTCTAGCGCGGTCGCTTAAATTGTTGTAATGGCTAAATATTCGATTTTAATACATGTTATAACTTATGTGCTTTTATTAACATTAAAACCGCTTTTACTATTATTATTTTTTTTAGAATTGCAACATCGTGAAAACATATTTCGAACCACGTCACAACCAGTGTACCCATGATTATTGACACACCTCGACTCCGTTGAGATTTGGATTTGGGTTACATAAATGCACACCCGAGTTTAGGAAGGTAAGATTAATTAAAGCGCGTCCTAAAGAAACTAACGTGTTGTTATTTTAGAAAAGGCCGTGAAATTCATTAAACGGCCAATTCCGATGTCTATAGTATTTTTTAATATATACATTTAATGAGTGCCCCACAATTTGTGCATTTTTTTGTTTGGCGAGGCCTGCCTCATTTATTTTTACAGGGTAATCCTAGAATGACTACATTTTTTCTATTAAGTTTGTCTCTAAATACAAAAGAAGAAAAAGTCCTAATTTATTCACATGCTTTAACCTTATTATAATCGGGCTTCAAATAATAATTCGCCGATTATGAATAAACGTGGTAAGGCAGTCGTTTGAAAATTATGGGCCCAAGCCCAACGTGTATGATACCAAACATGGACCTGGGCCATCCTCATTCTAGTTGGGCCTAACTAGCTTATTTTATACATATTCATAGCTTGCAAACTAACAATGGGGTAATTTTTGTTAACAAATGTTATGCCAATTTAAAATGGTATTCTACTTAAAGTGAAAGAACTTGAAAATCTGATTTTTTATCCTAAGTCATTCACATGCTGAAATTAACCAATTATATCTAATTAAACAATATTCCTCGGAAATCTGATTTTTTTATCCTGAGTTATTTAGATGCTGAAATTAACCAATTAAATCTAATTAAACAATATTCCTCAAAAATCTAATTTTTATCCTAAGTTATTGACATGCTGAAATTAACCAATTGTATCTAATTAAACTATATTACTATAAGCTTCAAAATGACCTTTTGTTTAATGGTAACTATTGGATTATTCAATAATAGTCTAAATGGCCTAAAATGTTTATGACATTTTCAAAAAAAACTTTAATAACACAAAATAGCCTATCGCGCCATTAATCCATTTTAACTAGCATACATAGGAAGTTCGCATACTAAACTACTATAAAGTGTTCAGTCATACATAAACAAACATCTACATGATTCTAAAGGAGTAACATGCTTCAATTTTCAGCTTACAAGAACCAATGTATCAGTTGTGTACCTGGTATTTGCAAAGCAAAGAAGAAGAAAATAGTCAGAAGTAGCAAAGCAACAACACAACAACAATAGTAGGGCAGTAGCAGCAATATCCCAGTAACAAGTTGAAAATTCAGCAGCAATTTCAGAAAACAAAACTCCAAACAGCAACACCCAAATGCACCAAAACAACACCAACCAGTATAATCAAACAAATAGCCGGCGCAGATTAGAAACCAAAGGAAGAACCAGCAGAAAAACCAATGGAACAGTAGCAAAAATTCTAATAACACTCAATGGAATAATAACCCAACACTTAAACTATTTTCCTGAAATCTGAAATCTATTAAGAAAATTTCAGCCTTAATGTCACTCTTTTAGCTCTATTATTTCTGAAAATAAATTCCGTTTTTCCAATCTTTTGCCAAAAACTCTCAATCTTCCTCTCAATATTTCAGTGCTTAAGTCCCCCCCTTAATCTCCAAAATACATCCTATTTAAAGACTAACATTGGCCATTCTTTATTCAAACCTTTTACTCTCAGCCTGTTTTTATTCCCTTCCCATGTGTGTCCCTTTACACTTTTATCATTCAACCCTCTTGTTTCTGATTTCCAGCTCTTAAAGACATTAGGCATGGTGTATTTTTGCACTATAGATCCCCTTTTTATTAAAGTATTTATTAGTTAAAATGGCACACTGAATATTCTACTAGCATACAACTAACACTAAATATTTTAAATCTTTTAACATCCAAAAATACCCTTGAAAATCCCCTTAACAATATGTATTTAATCCTCTCTAATTTACAACTAACTGATTATTAGATACTAGTCACGACACAGCTATAACCAATCCTTAAGTCAGATTCACACAAATAAATCAACAAGAAAAATTGAATTCAACCAACATGTTCATTTCAATCAAAATCAAAACAGAGAGAAAACCAATTAATCGACGAAACTTCTCAAATCGATTATATGTCTTATAACATATACTTAAACGAGCAGAAGGAAAAATCTGACCAAATAAAAGGTCTTGAGGAAGAAGAAGAATTAATAAACAAGACAAGATTACAAACAATACTCTAAACCAAGAATAATAATCTGAAAAATAAAAATGAACAAGACAAAAATTATAATCAACACATTAAACCAAAATCGATAATCTGAAAAATAAAATGAACACAACAAGATTAAAACCAACACTTTAAATTAAGAACTATAATCTAAAAAATAAAATGAATAAAACAATAATACAACCAACACTTTAAACCAAAACAATAATACAAAAAATAGATCAAAAGAAAGAAAAAGTTTTGAAAGAACAATCTGAAAATTTTAACGAACCAATATCGAACTCGGATCTTGGTGAATGTTGTTGTTCGATCATGGAGTTTCGCCACTGCTCGTCGGGTTGACGACGGATAGCAGCTGAAGACGATGACAATGGTAGGGTCGTTTGGACAGTAGGGTAACGGATGGAGGGTCTGGTCGTTAGGGCGACGGACAGGACGCCATGGCTGCTGGGTGACGAGCTGTTAAACGAGCTACTGGGCGATGAGCTACTGGATGACGAGCTGTTGACGGAGCTGCTGGAAAATGACGGTGATGGGCTAGACGTGAAGAGGAAGGACGGAGGGTGCTGGGCGTTGGTTGAAGCTGGGCGACAGGCTGGTGACGACGAACTGCTGGATGAAGACGATGCTGGTGATGATGAAGACGACACTAGTCATCGACGGTGATGCTGGAGAATACGACCAGCTGCTGTGAAGGCGATGGGGGCTGTTTGGCTAGTCGTCGGAGTGACGACGGGATTGTTTGGTTCATTGGTGGCGAGATGGTGGGGCTGGGCGTCACTGTTGGCGGGAGGGAGCTGGGCGTGAAGACGCGGCAGCAACGCTACTGCTGGTTGGGGAAGGGGGACGCAACATCGATGACGGACATGGCTGCTCGTTCGTTGGCGGCAGCCATGGCTAGGGTTTTGAGTTAGGGTTTTGGTTTTCTGTGTGTTGGTTGTGGCGAAGAAGACTTAGGTCTTCTAAATGAAAGAGAAAACATATAACAAAAATGAAAAAGGAGGTTGCTGATATTAAGGGTAGGGTTTGGGATATTTGGGTTGGGTAGGGTTAGTTTTTGGGCCTAATTTTAATTCCGAAAATTGGCCCAATCTGAGTTTGCTCTTCTTATTTTTTTCTCTTTTCTCTTAATTAATGAAACTAAAATTCTAAAGTAAGTTATAAACTAAGCTAACTCCAAAAACACTAATTAAACTCCTAACAATAATTATTATACACAATAAACACCAATAAAAATAAAATTGCACCATTTTGATATTAAATGCTAAAAAATGCGAAAGATGCCTATTTTTGTGATTTTTATTTTTGTAAAACAAACTCGATTACTCCTAGCTGTAGAATTGAATCCTAAATGCAAAATGCGACATATTTTTGTATTTTTATTAATTTAAGCAAACAAACATGTACAGACAAAAATGTAAATAATAATTAAAAAATTACACAAAATTCACAGAAAATCACGTACAACACAAAACTATTTTATTTTGAGTTTTTTGGAGTAATTCTCATATAGGGCAAAAATCACGTGCTCACAGCTGCCCCTCTTTGCCCGAAAAACACAAAGAGTTTTTGTGCAAAGATAAATGAGCGGATACGAGCGATTTTTGCCCGTTCTAGTACTCCGTGTGAAGCATTTTTTCTTTGAAAGATTTGACCGAGCTTTTGCTTCGGAAGGCCTCCTACATATCCTGGGCTAAATAGGAATCAGGTCAATGTAGTTCGGGAAGTTTTGGTAGCTGGGACTACCGGAAGCTGTGGTTTTACTGTTACTGCTGTTGTTACTGCCGCAAATTGCTTACTGACCTCCTTATGACAACCAAATGTAAATTAAAGCTAAGCTAGCTATGCTATCAACTATGAATTACAAGATTTCTATCTATAGTTCTCTTGAAAACTTGATCTTGAGTCTTAGCTGATTTTGATGTAGACCTCGATCTGAACCTTGATGCTCGCAAGCTGTACATGCTTGTTTATTTCTGTAGTATTGAGTAAAATGGGATTGACGGAACTCGTGACTTCAATCAGATTCTGAGCAATACGCGCCTTTGTTTACTCCAACATTTGAGCTCATCTTCTTTTCTTTATTCTAGATTGAGACTCAACTCGCAGGTTATCTCGATCCCTGCGTCCCGAGGTCAAACCTGCTCAGACAACAAAACAACAAACGAATGAAATTTTTCTGCCCCAGTTTCACTAGGAAAATTTTGTGAGTTAGTCGTGACACAGAAAGTGATTAGAAAGAATCTTCGGTTTTGGCCAAGAGAATCTCGATTTTTAAATCGGGTTTTTGAAAATAAATGCTTCGTGGTTTTCTGGCCGGGATATTTTGAACAAGGGGCTCCACAGCTTTACTAGCTGGGAGATTCTCGGTTTTCCGGCCGGGATACTTTGAGAAGAAATGCTCCACGGTTTTCTGGGCGGGAGATTCTCGGTTTTCTAGCCAGGATTTTTTTAAAAAAGGTTCCACGGTTTTCTGGCCAGGAGATCCTCGGTTTTTTGGCCGGGATATTTTGAAAAACACTCCACGATTTTCTTGCCGGGATATTTCGAAAAAGGCGCTCCACAACTTTCTGGCTAGGATCCTTGGTTTTCTGGCCAGGATTTTTGAAAGAAATGTTTCACGGTTTTCTGGCCGGGAGATCCTTGGTTTTCTAGCCGGGATTTTTTGAAAAAGAAATGCTCCACGGTTTTCTGGCCGGGAGATCCTCGGTTTCCTGATCGGGATTTTTTAAAATAAATGCTCCATGGCTTTCTGGTCAGGAGATCCTTGGTTTTCTGGCAGGGATTTTTGAAAGAAATGCTTCACGGTTTTCTGGCCGTGATATTTTGAAAAATGGGCTCCACAGCTTTCTGGCTGGGAGATTCTCGGTTTTCTGACCGGGATACTCTGAAAAGAAATGCTCCACGGTTTTCTGGCCGGGAGATCCTCGGTTTTCTGACCGGGATACTCTGAAAAGAAATGCTCCACGGCTTTCTGGCTGGGAGATCCTCGCTTTTCTGGCCGGGATTTTTTGAAAGAAATGATTCACGGTTTTCTGGCCGGGAGATCCTCGGTTTTCTGGCTGGGATTTTTGAAAAAGAAAAAGCTAAGCTACCATAATTTGATTCTCTTTTGGGGGTTTTCATTTTCCATTTCCTTCCTTCTTCCCTTTTGGGTTTTCTTTCAAGTGTTTTCCTCTTACTCATCAACAATGCATAAAATAATGCCCAGCCAAAAGAAACTTCCCTTTTGGGCGTTTTCTTTGTTACAGAGCCATTTCAATGCTCGCACATTTCCTTTCTTTGGACTGCACCTTCTTCTTGCACAACTAATTTGAAATAGACCTGTTTTCAATAAAGAACAATTTGTTAGCTGAAACGGTGATTGATTTTATGGCCTTGATTATCTTTATCGCTTGATCCTGGCCCCATTTCCATTGAGAACTTGGTTGTTGATTGGCTTTGAGGGTGACTTTCTTTCAACCTGACTGGGTTCAGCCTTAGGATTTCATGATGACTTGCCCGTGTGGGCTCTGTCCTTTTACTTCATTCTATTTTTTAAAACCTTAGCCTTTGATTTCCTTTTCCTTCCTAACGTCCTTTCCTTTGGAAGCGATTGACCATCATGATTAGTCGGGATTGCATCAATATACAACTAAGGTTGGGTATTTTTCTTCACCTTTTTACCAAACGGAGTTCTGTATAAACGGTTCTGCCACCTTTTCTTTGTAATAGTTTCGGAATTCAAAGTTAAGCCGAAAGGGATTCAAAGAAAAATGAACAAAGAGTGAAAAAATGAATCGAAAATAGCAGCGTCCCTTTCGGGTGAAAAGAAGGACTTATCTGGGGTGCATTCTGGCTTCAAACTGACATGACATGCTTCTTGAACTGGATGCCCGATCGTCACGAACTTCCATTTTCTCATGAACCAAAACGGGTCTATGTTTCCAAACTAGGGAACCTTGCCAGGACCTTTAGTGGTGAAATACTCTATTTGGTTGATAGCTCCCTTTGCGGGTTTTCGCTAGTAGACCTCTCTCATTTCTCTCCTTACCATCGCCCGATAGCGCTCTTTGCGAGTTTTCACTAACGGACTCTCATTTTTTATTTCTCCACTCACATCGCCTTATGGTGCCCGAAGGTTTTCACCAATAAGACTCTCTCATTTTATTTCTCTTAATTTAAGACGCTTCGGCTCTCAACAATGATGTTTCTCAGTTTCTATGCCTCTGCATTGATCTTGAAGGACTTGTACTCGGTTTTGGGTGAAAAGAATTATGGACAAAATTACAACTTTGGAACCATCTGGTGAACTCTTGGTCGAACCATTATAACACCTGCCCCAGTTTTAATTTCGGGGAAAATTGGATTTTTGTTTTGGTGTGACTGAACCTCAGATAGAGGCTGCCTACGTATCCTTTCGGAATCAAGTCAGAACGTAGTTCAGGAAATTTTTGTTTTTTTTTTTTTTGGTTTTGGTTTTGGATTCCAAAGAGGGTAGCCAAGGAAATGTAACCGAATCAAAGGGTTTACAAAATGGTTGGTAGTGTTTGGGTAGAGGGAATAAAAGCATTCATCATTTCAACACGCAAAAACATCATCGAAGCAAACTCAAACATAATACCTTTTGACAGCGTCTGTATTCACAGCTGTTTCAGGATCATTTCCTTCCTTATCTCCCAAATATAATGCTCTTCTCGGCAATACTTCCTGATGATGTATGGCCCCTACCAATTAGGAGCAAATTTTCCTTTCGCTTCCTGGTGATGTGGAAGAATGCGTCTTAACACCAACTGACCTACTTCAAAATTTCTGGGTCGTACTTTCTTGTTGTAAGCACGAGCCATCCTTTGTTGGTACAACTGCCCGTGACAGACCGCAGCCATTCGCTTTTTGTCAATTAAGGTCAACTGCTCCAATCGAGTCTTAACCCATTCGCTATCTTCAATCGCTGCTTCAATAATTGTTCGGAGTGAAGGAATTTCTACCTCTGCCGGTATCACAGCCTCAGTTCCATAAACTAGCAGGTATGGGGTTACTCCTACCGATGTGCGCACTGTAGTACGATATCCCAGTAAGGCAAAAGGTAATTGTTCATGCCACTGTCTAGAACTCTGGATTGTTTTCCTCAAAATCTTTTAGATGTTTTTGTTTGCTGCTTCAACTGTGCCATTGGCTTTGGGCCGATAAGGAGTGGAGTTCCTATGCGTTATTTTGAGTTGTTCGCATATTTCTTCCATCAAACAACTATTCAGGTTCGCAGCATTGTCTGTGATGATAGTTGCAGGTATACCAAAATGACAGATAATATTTGAATGTACAAAATCCACCACGGCTTTCTTAGTGACTGATTTGAGAGTGACAGCTTCAACCTATTTTGTGAAGTAATCAATTGAGACCAGTATGAATCGGTGCCCATTCGAAGATTTTCGCTCAATCGGGCCAATGACATCCATGCCCCAAGCAACAAAAGGCCACGATGCTGACATAGGATGTAGCTCAGTTGGAGGTGCATGAATCAGATCTCCATGTACCCGACACTGATGGCATTTCCGGACGAAACTGAAACAGTCTTTCTCTATAGTTATCCAATAATACCCAGATTGAAGGATTTTCTTGGCCAAGACATACCTGTTCATATGAGGTCCACACACTCCTGCGTGTACTTCATGCATGATTCTCCCTGCTTCCTTGGCATCAACACATCTTAAAAGGTTAAGATCCAGAGTTCTTTTATACAAGACCTCGTCGCTCAAAAAGAAACCACCTGCATGTCGCCAAATGGTCCTCTTTTGATCTTCAGTAGCATGTTCGGGGTATTCTTGTGTTTTCAAGAATCTCTTAATATCACGGTACCACAGCTAGATGTTTGGTCCTGCCTCAATTACATTACAGTAACCGTGTCTTTCCCTGATTTGGATTTCCAAGGGATCGATGTGGGCATTGCCTGGGTAAGGTAACATTGAAGCTAATGTGTCAAGTGCATCGGCTAGTTCATTGTGACATCACGGGATGTACTTGAACTCTATTGATTTGAATCGCTTGCCGAGATCCTCCACGTGCTGTCGGTAAGGGATAAGCTTGATATCTAGAGTTTCCCATTCACCCTGGGCCTGCCGGATGATTAGATCAGAATCTCCCATGATCAACAAATCTTCAACACCTTGATCGATTTCCATAGTCATGCCCATGATGCAGGCTTCATATTCAGCCGTATTGTTTGTGCAAAAGAAACGGAGCCTTGCTGTTGTCGGATAGTGTTCACCGGTGAGGGAGATCAAGATTGCCCCAACTCCCACGCCTTTGGCGTTTACGGCCCCATCAAAGAATATCTTCCAAGCATGAGCGTCCTCTGAGACAACTTCTATTATGTTTACCTCTTCATCTGGAAAATAAGTACTCATTGGTTGGTATTCCTTGTCAACTGGGTTTTCAGCCAGGTGATCATCCAATGTCTGGGCCTTCATCGCCGTGTAAGTCACGTAGACTATGTCGAATTCGGTAAGCAATATTTGCCACTTCGCTAACCTCCCAGTAGGCATTGGTTTCTGGAATATGTACTAAAAAGGTTCCAACCTGGTTATAAAGTAAGTAGTATGAGCCTGAAGATAATGTCTCAGCTTTTGAGCTACCCACGTCAAGGCACAACACGTCCTTTCCAACAAAGTGTATTTGACTTCAAAATCGGTGAACTTCTTGCTCAAGTAATAGATCGCCTGTTCTTTCTTTCCAGTAATGTCACGCTGTCCGAGGACACAACCGAAAGAATTTTCCAAGACCGTCAGCTACAAGAACAGGGGTCTCTCTGGCTCTGGCGGGACCAAAACTGGAGGATTTGAAAGATACTCTTTGATTTTGTCGAAAGCCTCCTGACACTCCGATGTCAACTTGATTGCCGCATCCTTATTCAATAGCTTGAATATGGGCTCACATGTGCTAGTCAGTTGAGCTATGAACCGACTGATATAGTTCAACCTGCCGAATAGACTCATTATATCTTTCTTCGTTCTTGGAGGAGGTAGATCTCTGATGGTTTTTATCTTGGTAGGATCTAACTCAATACCTCTCCTGCTGACAATGAAACCCAATAGTTTGCCTGACGGGACTGCCAAAGCACATTTGGCCGGATTCAACTTTAAGTCATACTTTCTCAGCCTCTGAAAGAATTTTCTCAAGTCTCGAACATGGTCGTATTGAGTCCTAGACTTGACTATCACGTCGTACACATACACATCTGTCTCTTGATGCATCATATCATGAAAAATGGCAGTCATGGCTCTCATGTAAGTTGCCCCGGCATTCTTCAAACTGAATGGCATGACCCGATAGCAATAAGTACCCCAAGGTGTAGTGAAATCCATTTTCTCAGCATCTTCTTCATCCATCAATACCTGGTGATATCCAGTATAACAATCCATGAAAGACTGTATCTCATGTTTGGCGCAGTTGTCAACAACGATGTGGATGTTGGGCAAAGGGAAATTGTCTTTGGGACTTGCCCTGTTCAAATCTCGATAATCTACACACACGCGAGTTTTCCCGTCTTTCTTTGGCACGGGAACTACATTAGCAAACCATGTAGTATATCGGACCACCCGGATTACCCCTATTTTCAATTGTTTTGTGATTTCTTCTTTGATCTTAACGCTGATATCAGTCTTGAACTTTCTCTGTTTTTGTTGAAGTGGAGGACATTCAGGGTAGATTGGCAATTTATGCACTACTAGACAAATAAGAGTTGAATTATTGCATCTCGCGTTTTCTCATCTATGTGAATGCTTATTTTGGTTTCTCAAATTTCTTCGGGAGTTCCCAAATTAACCGGTTCGGTGTCATTCAAATTCGGCTTATGTTTATTCTCAAAGTGTTCCAATTCTCGATTTATTTCCCTAAAAGCCTCTTCTTCGTCATATTCCGGTTCTTGGTTCATTATTTCACAGTTAGGCATCGTGTTTGGATCTGAGCATGAAGTCCACAAGCATGTCATGTTATTTAAAGCCGTATTACTATGACTGAAAAGGAAAGAATAAAAGAGAAAATAACAGGAATTAGAAAGAATGCAAAAAATAACGATGAAATATTGATTTCATTTCTTGGAATTTGGGAAGATATCAGGGTTACATTTAAAGACAAGAAAACAAAGAAAACATCCGAGTTACACCCTGAAATAACTCGTGATGCAGAAAAATGACAGGACAAGTCTACCCGAACTCCCGCCTGACTGGGAACGGCGTAGCCTTCCAATTCTGCAATTTATCCTCTGGTCCCACATACAGCACCTCAGCGGTGCTACTACCTTCTCCCAATTGAACCATATTGACATTGTAAAGCATTTGCCTCATAGCTCCACATATGTCTTCTATCTCTTCAACTGTGAAGATCTCATCATCTTCTTCTTCATTGTACCTCGGGTGAACAAAGGTCTGGTATAAATGTGGCAATGGCTGCGGTAGAACCCATCCGTTTTCCTTTCTTTTATCAGCCCATTTCTCATCTTCAGGGGTAGGGCGGAAGCCTACTCCAAAGAACTTTTCGGTTGTGGGCAAAGTTATCGGCTTCGATATTCCTTGTAAGGACTTTCCCAAAACTTTCCCTGGCTTGAAGTCGTGCTTAATCATCTGTTTTCCACCATAATTGAGGCATTAGACAAGAAAGGCTGGGGGCAAGGGCTCCCCTCCTCATGTTGATCTGCCAATACAATCTCAAAGGCCTGATAGACGATGTGTTCACTCCCTTCTTTTGCTTCTAAGCACGTGATAGATAGATCCCGATAGATTGATTGCTCATCTTCCCTATGGACCACGATCTCTTGCTCCTCATGCTCAAACTTTACCATCTGGTGGAGGGTAGAGGGTACAGCCCCGCCCGCATGAATCCATGGTCTTCCTAGAAGAAAGTTGTAATATGTGTCCATATCAAGAACCTGAAAGGTTACTTCGAAATCCACTAGGCCAATGGTCAAGACCAAGTCGATCTCTCCGATCGTGTCCCTTTTTATGCCATCAAAAGCCCGTACACAGACATTGTTGGGTCGAATTCTTTCGATCCCAATTTTCGTGCGTTGTAAAGTTGAAAACGGGCAAATGTCTACCCCAGAACCTCCATCTATCATGACCCTCTTGATGTAGAAATCTTCATATTTGACAGTCAAATGCAGAGCCTTGTTGTGGGCTTCTCCTTCCGGAGGCAAATCATCTTTGCTAAAAGAGATCTGATTAACTACAAAGAATCTCTCCGTCATTCGTTCAAGCTGCTCAACTGAAGTCTCAACCGGCACGTATGCCTCATTAAAAGTTTTCAACAAGACCTTTCGATGCTCAGCGGACTTCATCAACAAATACAACATGGGCACTTGTTCTGGGTACTTGCGCAATTGGTCTAGCACCTCATAGTTAGTCATTTGCATTTTCTGAAAAAAGGCTTCCGCTTCTTCAGTGCTTATAGTCTTCTTGGATGGGAAACGTTTCCGTGTGGCGTTATTCACTTCATGTGTGTCTGAATACTTCCCCACTAAGGTGTTCCCAGGCAGTTCTCCTGTGATCTCTTTACCTTTGTGTGTGACCACCGTCTGTTGATAATTCCAAGGTACTGCGGACGGGTCTGTCACAAGTTTCTGTGGCACGGTGCGATAACCACGGGCTCATTTGGCCGCAGCGGTTTAATCGCCCCCCGGACCACAATGGCTCATTTGGTTACATACATCGGTATTTCTCTTTTCATCTGAAACTTCTTTGAAGCGCTTATTACCATAGTCTTTTCTGATCGACCTCGTGGGAGGTAAAGAACTCCATTTTTCTAAGGCACTGTCGTTTTTGCCTTTGTTTCAATCTTCTTTTCAAACCCAGCTTTGATAGTTTCATTCTTCTTCCCCCTTTTCTCTTGTTTTGGGGCTGTTTTAGGCTGTCTTTCCATGTCGGTAAAGGCAATTATGGCTTTCAGAGAAGGATAAAATTCCTTGTCCTCGCAAATCATTCCAATTACTGGCCCGTTGTTATGGGTCGGCAGTGGGTTATTCGTCACATTAGGAATATCTTCATCTATAAACACTATCCTTCCTTGGTTAATTAGCTCTTGCACAGCTTTCTTCAAAGTCCAGTAATTATCGGTGCTATGCCCCTCGACTTCTGAATAATAAGCACAATACACACCTCGTTGGTAAGCCGGAGAATCTGGATTCTGTCTATTTTGGGGAATGGGCTGCAACAGATTCTCCTGCATAGCTTAGGGAAAAGGGTGGAGTACGGTTCCCCAATTGGTGTGAAGTTTGACTTAGGTGGTTCACGAGGGCGAGTGTTATTTTGTAGTGGTCGGAAGTTATACTGGTTTTGGTAAGGAGCATAGGCCATATCATTGTGCGGGTAATAATGTTGGGGGGGTCCTTTCGGAGAACACCTGCCTTGGAGCTCGGTACCTTCTATCTCCAGTCATTGCCATGACCGTTTCTTCTTTCTTTTTGACCTTAGCCATTCCTCCAGACCTACCTTGGATGGCTTGGGAGGTTGCTCTTATGGCTACTTGGCTCAATATTCTTCCAGTTTTCAGACCGTTTTCCACCATTTATCCGATCTTAATTGCTTATGCAAAAGGCCTTCCCATAGCCGACATCATATTTTGGAAGTAATCGGGCTCTGGGGCTTGCAGAAAAACAGTGACCATCTCCAACTCGTCCATTG